>JAFVLL020013102.1:0-39897 GCA_021397915.2 Tor tambroides | reverse complement strand
AATCAGCATATTAGAATGATTTCTGAAGGATCATGTGACACTTTAGACTGGAGTAATGGCTGATGGAAATTCAGCTTTGCATCAGAGAAATAAATGATACTTTAAAGTATATTAAAATAGAAACTATTATTTTATATTGTAATAACATTTTGCAAGATTACTGTTTTTTCTGTATTTTTGATCAAATAAATGCAGCCTTGATGAGCATAAGAGACTTCTTTAAAAAAAACATTACAAGTTTTACTGATCTAAAACTTTTGAACGGTAGTTTATTTTGTGTAAATACTACTGTTCAAAGGTTTGGGGCATTTTTGGGGTATAAGTCTCTTATGCTTATCAAAGATGCATTTTTTAAAAATCAAAAATACAGTAAAAACAGTGGTATTATAAAATATTATTACAATTTAAAAAGTGTTTTCTATTTTTAATATATTTATATGTAATTTTTCCATAGTGTGTCAAAACTGAATCTTCAGCAGCCATTACTCCAGTCTGATTTGATGCCCAAGTAACATTTCTTATTATGATTTTTTTTATTTATCATTTTCTTATTGTAGCTTTGTGTTTTTTGATGATTAGAACGTTCAAAAGAATAGCATTTATTTGAAATAGAAATCTTTTGCAACTTCTTTACTGTCACTTGTAAATTTAAAGCATTACTGCTGAATGAAATTATTGGCCCCTAACTTTTGAATGGTAGTGTACACTCACATACATTGTTTCAAGTCTTTTCTGATACATTCTTGATGTAGAAATGGCTCTTTATGTAGAAAACAATGACAGAAATGGCTTTTTATGTAGAAAACAATGATGTTATGTATATAATCTTTTTCTAAGCTGGCACATTGTAGGCTATTTTTGTCAGTTGCTGCAATTTCTCAAAATCAGACATTAGTCATTCACTCCTGAAATGCAGTATAATGACAGACGTAGTGGAAAATACCTGTGGAAACAGAGGTGTCTGATCCAGAACTTGTACTACTGCTGGAGCCATATTTTTCCATTAACTCAGCAAATTCCCTCCTAATGATAAACATATAAAGAAACATGCAAAATCAGTCATATATAAATTCACCTTTCCTGGAGACATAATTTTCCAGTGCTTCATAATAAGAGGGCTTTTGTACAGACTAACTCTTTCTTAACAGTTTCTGTCTGTGTTGTGCTCAGTGAGTAAATATTTTGTGGGTTTTCCATTCTGTAAAATCATGCATTACATAAGTATGAGCGTACTTGATCTAAGGGAAGTTCTGAAGGATATTATCATTCTTAGTTTTTAAAATAAAAACACACACACAAAAACATTAAACCCCCAAACTACATTTTATAAGACAGTCTCTGGTTATTTAATATCCCATTAAATACAACTTCCTCATTAGTTCTAAAAGAAGCTTAGAAGCACTTAATTAGATTACGGAAGTAATCACAGATAAATTGGTATCAGAGTTAATGGCCAGACTGTTTCCGAGCCAGAAATGCGATCTAGGCAGTAATCTTTATATTTGTATTATGTTCTCAAAATCGGTGTACTGTACTGAAGCAGTTTGTTTGAGGTGACTGATTGTTCATTAATTATGAAGGTAATCCTTTTACAATGTTACAGATTAAAACCTGACCTCAGCTGGTTCAACTCATGACGCATATGACAGACTTGCGGCCCAAATACGTCAACAGCTGTTCAGTCGGGAGTACAAAAGTGCTCATCAGGAAGTCAGTGAGACCAGCAAAATGCCAGTTCGATTTAAACAAAGGCAGACAGGAAGAACTTGACAACTGCCCAAAACCAAGACCTCTGGCTAAGCAGACAATGCCAAAACAAAAAAAAGAGGCATCTCTGCATGCCTCCTCCAAAAATGATTTAGCATGGAAGAGCGGCTTCATGTTGTCAGTATGGACTTACTCTATAGATCAAGTCTCCAAAGAAGATTTAAAAACATACTTTGTTTATACTTTGTGGCCAAGTATGGTGACCCATACTCGGAATTTGTGCTCTGCATTTAACCCATCCAAGTGCACACACACAGCAGTGAGTAGTGAACAAACACACACAGACACACACACCCGGAGCAGTGGGCAGCCAATGCTGCGGCGTCCGGGGAGCACTTGGGGGTTTGGTGCCTTGCTCAAGGGTTTCACCTCAGTCGTGGTACGGAGGGTGGAGACCTTCGGGTTACAAGTCAGAGTCTCTATCCATTAGGCCATGACTGCCCCTCAATAAATTCTCAATAAAGTGCTAAAGACTTTAATGTACTTAAGTGTATTAAGACTATTTTTAGATTTTAAAAAATCAAGACGCTCATCTGTACTCATCCATTTACAGGATTAAGTATATAATGTCCAACAGTATGCATTCTGTACTTGGCAAGCAATATTTCCTGTCTCCATATAATTAAAATCTTTGAACACAAAACAAATCCAATAAATAGAACAAACAGAACAAAAATCTATTCCTTTGAAAAAAAATTAAAATGTCACCCAATTCATGAAAAAGTCATCTTACCTGGAAGCGTCGTCACGTACTATCAGTAAAGACATGTGATTTGTAGCTGATGCCATGCGAAGAACTTCCACTGCCCTAATAAAACATCAAACAGATTTCTCCATTTAGTTGTTTTAATATACCTTTGGCATCTTCTGTTTTATTACAGATCCAAAACACATTACTTTTCATTTGTAACACCTCCTAAATTCATGTTGTTGACATCTAAAATGAGGTCCCCTGCTCTAAGACGCCCTGAAAGACAAAAAGGGACATCATCCATCATTCCCAGAATCTAAGTAGAAACATTCAGTGGAGATTTTGGGAAAGAGAACATACCGTCCTGTGCCGCCACGCCACCTGGCAAAATTCGTTTAATGAAAATACCGAACTCTTCACCGCTCTGTTCCCTGTAGCCCCCAATAATCTTCACGCCTGTCAAATTGAGAACAAGATTTTTGGGATTAATTCTTTATATGGGGGTGAGAGAACAAAGTAAATCAAATTGTGCACCAAATGCCTTGGAAAATAATGCAGTGTAAACCAGTTTTCTAGGAATATTATTATAACTGGAAGAAATTGTGCTTTGGTTCTCACCAAGTCCTTTTTTACAATCTGTAAACTCTAGTCTCTCCACAGCACGGTTGATGCCTTGGGGCCCCATTATTGTCCTGAAAAAAAAGAGATATTATCATAAAAACAAGATTTTCAGAAAAATGTTCCAGACTCTTTTTAAAAATACAGATTATCGAATGGATGGTAATAATGCGTTGACCCTCAGAAGCATGAATGATTAAATCCTAAAGGAAAGAACATAATCAGTCCCAATCTTTTCCCTCAAAATGTTGCATATAGAGAGAGTTGCACATCTGTCCATTATAACAGAATATTGAACATGTAAAGGGGACATTCAAAGAAAATAAAGGAAAAATTACCAGTGTGAATTTGAATGTAAAATTAGACCTGAAAGATTTTAAAAGGCTTTCAAAGATCTGTACTGTAATGGAGACATGCTTCATAATATAGTAATATTGGAATGTATGAATAAAGTGAGCTATAAAGAAAATCAGTGTTTTAATTATAGTAAACAGAACGGCGATTGAAGTAATAACCTATTATCAGGCAAAATAAAAGCAAATTGCCAAAATAAAAAATAAATGCTTATACAGGAAGTAGGTAAATTTGCATGGTAGGTAAACACTGAAAGCGCCAAATGATAAATCCTTTATAGAAAGAGGGTATGTATCAAATCCAACGATGGCCTGATCTCTATTGCATTTAATCCCTATAACAGACTGAAAGCAACAGAATACAATGTTTTGCCTTTAACTAGGACATTGAGTAAAATGTTAATAAATCTCTGAAAAATTTTTCATTTTTATAGTATAAATATCACCACATATTTTCTTGTATTTATTTAATCTACCTTTTACCCCTCATGTTCTATTAAAATGAATTTTAAATGATTCTTTTATACAACCAGTGCTGCTTGTGTAAAATTTTAAAAAGCAATTTCAAAACTGACATAATTTTCACTTCAGATTCATTTTAAATGCACATCTGACTTCATCAAAACCCAGTAAACAGATGTTATTTAAGCTTTATCCGTCTGTTTGACAAAGAAGTAGGGATGCACTTTTGAAAAGGCGATTGTTGTTCAGTATCGCAACGCTGGGTTTGTTTGAGGTCAGTCTGACCCGTCCAAAAACACAGATTTAAAAAAAGAAAATGTTCACAAAAATAAAAACTGCAGAAAAATAAAATAATACAAATCAAATCAAAGAAATGAACTGGAAGGAGTGTACTTGTACATTGTGTACAATATTTAGAAAATCTAAGCATGCGAAATGCATTGCATTTATCCATACCTGGGGTCACTGAGACTCCAAACGTATGTACTGTTTTATGAAAATTACGCGTTATCAAGTTGAGATTTTGTTTATATTCAGATCAGGAAAAGTATGTTTTTAAACTATTAAAATCCAGTCAATATTTATTTTGCATTGACAGTATAAAATACAAGTTATGATATTAGAAAACAAGTAATTTATATAAAAATGCAAAAAATATATCCTGTGTTAGTGTCAAAATATGTCAATACTATTTTCAGCACTCTTTTTTAAAACAGTACTAAACTCAGAAACAAAAAGCCAAGTTAAGTGGCAACAAACATATGCATTAGCTAAAGATTCAACGGTGTTCATGGAACAGATGATGATTCAACTCCAGGACTTTTTAAATCTCAGACCAAAGTGCTGTTTTTGTTTTGTTGAGTTCATGTGGCGGTCAGCACGAACTGAACAGGATGACAAGGACAAATAGTTGCGCTCCTTACTAGTGATGTATTTAACCTGATTCCCATCTCTGCAATTAGTGGTTTTTGTTATCTCCTCGGCTGCACTGTAAACAATGCACTTTAATCTCCGTCACATTAAGAGCAACAAAGAGAATTAGAATTACGCTCAGTGTAACGACATGTCATGGTTACGACACGTTTATTTCCATAAAATCTATATCAAAAGGATTTTGTCCAACAAAATGCATATATCATAAATCATTACGGGAAATAAAAGGATTTGTCTATAACAAGTCACCCTGAACAAAGACAGCTCAGATGTAGTGCGTGAGATTGTGTTACAAAAGATGCAGCATTAAACTGATCACTTAATTCTACCTAATCTGTTTTACCTTGCTCAAGCCATGTAAGGATATGCACTCAAGTGACTACAGCGAAACTACGCAGGCATCCCCCTAGGGTGCATCCTGTCCGTCTTGCTCTAACTTTACACTTCCTGCTGGTTCATCACCAAGACAATGATAATGAACTCTAAATGACTTTAAAATGACCAATTCTTATGTACAGTCTGTTGTGATTGAAAGCTAGTTTATCTGCATTACTAGAGCATCACAAGTGATTAAACAGAATTTTAGGATATGCTGAAATATTCCAAGGTAATTGTAACATCTATGCCCAACACATTCAAACAAGCAGACACATAAAGGCAGCGACACAAGCGCAGCAAATAAGGCTATGATAGACATCAAATAAGCTTTAAAAGCATTAGTATTTGCTTAATCTAAAGTCACTCAGCCAGATAACAACCAGATAATGGCATTTCCTACCAGTAGAGGAGTGATAGCCCGTCAAAGTGTTCTGCCTCCACTTGTGGAAGCAGTGCCATTGCAGGTCCACAAGCAACTGATGATGTATTGTAAAGTCTACGGTATCACCGGTTTGGGGGGAACGGTGGTTCAAATCAGGTCAGTCTCGATGACCGAGAGACAGCAATCTACCCAGACAGTAACAGACACACTCCTACCTATCCACTAATCTCTCCTGATACCCCGCAGTCACATGGTTCGCCTCACCTCTCTCTGCGCTGTCACAGCTGATGATGATTCTGCCTCTCCGGAGGCAGGAAAGCTCCAAACTTGACACCGGGCTGTGATGTGGAACGAGGGGACGGGAGTCTGACTGCATGATTTCTGACGCAGGGACACTGAATTTACAGTCCAGTCTATTTAAAACTGAAAAGACAATTAAGAAACATAAATTAGCTTTGTCCAAATAAAAACAACTATATGGATATGAAAAAAATAAAGAAAATCAAATATAAATCCATTAAAAGTGTCTAAAATCAAGAATGAAGAAGAAAATAAAATGTGTTTTACCACTCACAAATTCCCATTTTAATGTAAGGTCACTGAGGACAGTTTGTGTTTTAAATACTCAAAGAAAAAAAAACAACAACCATGACACATAGCCTATAAATAAACCACAATTTTTAAATATTATAATCGTTTAACCCTTAACGACCCTTAATCCTTGAATGCCACCACAGGCGAAACAAGGTTAAATGCCGCCATTCAGCTAGTGACCAGGAGGAGGCGCTTTGAAACCCTGCTGGAATTTTAAAGAGCAGTAATGAAGGCAGCATGATGATGATTACTTATGATTACTACTAGATCAGGGGTAATTTTAACACTTTGGGTTTTTGCTCATTTTTTTCATAAACTATTTAGTCGAAAGTTTTTACCTCAAACATCTTTACCTGTGTCAATTAAATGTATAACCTCAATAAATCAGATACAATAAAATTAGAAAGTTCACAAAGGCCAGTGTTATATTCATAAATGATCAACACGATTTTTTTTAACCTCAGAATGCTGTATACCACATAAGCACATAGCAAGCAAAATACTGAAAGTTATTTTTAAATGAACTGATTTTTTTTTATTTATTTTTTTTACTTAAACATTTTAATTGCATAAAGAAATCAGTGAAAAACACAGTATAGTTTAAAATCCGCATTCACAGATTTTGCGTAGCCAAATTAACCAATAATCATTCAAAACCAATTAAACATATATAAATTTTGGTGATATCTTTTGCATCATTTGATCCCTGAAACCTAAAATTATTATTATAGGGTTAAAGAACACGTTTTCACTTAATTTTTAAATATCCGTGTTGTTGAAATGTTCATTATGTTGTGAGGAGAGTAACGTTATTGCCCCTCAGAACGCGAACAAAGACACGTTTTGATAAGAGATTACGACACTTCTTGAACTTTTACCATAATTAACTTGATTCAAAAACAATTATTATAATGTGTAATATCTTTTATGTGGTAATCACATTTTCACTCAGCAACAAGCACTGTACCTCAAGCTAGGTCACTTTCCGCAGCAAAACCGGAACGGTAGCAGTAGTGGTTCGTACCCGGGGAACTTGAATCTGTTGCACCAATAGATGCGTGTTGATCTTGAAGGGTGTACGTACACATACCCGCATAATTTGAGTCAGGTAATACTTCAGCATAAATGCTTGTGGTTGTTTAATGTCATATTAATTAGATATTTTGTCACGGAGTCAACATATACGTTCACAACAATATGAATGTCTTGATAGTCGGTAGATGAACATGTTAGCATGCAGTAACGTTAATCTACTTTCTACTCTGTGTTATTGGTTGGCAGTCGGTTTACGCTGTCTTATCATCTAAGAAAAATACTTTATTGTTTAGATTGGCTATACAGCTCTATTTTTGTCAATTATTGCAGTCGCACATAAAATAAGGCATATACTGTAAGTAGTTGCACAATTTGCAGTAAAAATAATATTGTGGAATATTTTTAGAATTTAAAATAACTGTTTTCTATTTAAATGTATTTTTAAAAAAGTAATGTATTCCTGTGATGGCAAAGCTGAATGATCCTTCAGACATCATTGTACTATGCTGATTTTGTGCTCAACATTATTATCAACGCTGCTCAATTAGCATGCTTAACTGTAATAGATTTTTTTCAGGATTCTTTGGTGAAAAGAAAGTTAAAAAACAGCATTTATATGAAATATAATAGAATATATAGCCAATTTTTTTTTAACAATTTACAAGTCTGTCACTTTTGATCAGTTTAATGTATTTTTGCTTCTTGGATTAAAAAACAAAAAACAAACAAAAAAAAAACTTTTGAACGTTAAATGGACTTCCTATGAAACATGCAATAAAACCCTAGGTTTGATATGTCTGATCATTTTCATCAGTAAACCATTTCTTCAGTCTAGGTACTAGGTCTTCTTTTTTAAATTGTGGACTGAGAACAATCTGTGTAATATAATCCATCATTCATATTATTTTAGTAATCATGTCTGTCCTTGTTTTTGGTTTTAGGTGAAACATACCTGTCTTGTGGGGCATACTATTATAATTTATGCTTATCCATTTGTTACCTAGCTCACTAAAAAGCATGCTAAGTTCAAAATAGCATGCTAAATTAACTAATTAGTGTGCTGATATACACTGCTTTATTTTTCCCATCAGTGTTTCTGTTTTGAGGAGCAGAGGTTAAACCCACATGAGGAAGTAGACATGCCTGTTTTCTTCTACATTGATCCAGAGTTTGATGAAGACCCCAGGATGGCACGAGTTGATACTATTACACTCTCATATACCTTTTTTGAAGCCAAGGAGGGACAGCAGTTACCCATTCCTGGGTATAGCTAATTATTCATTATTCAGAGAATTTTAATCAGAATTATCTTCAGGAGAGTGTGTTCAGTAATCATTTTGGTAATGATTACTGTATATGTTGTCACGTTTCACTTTAATGTCTGTATAGCTTGAATCAAATAATTATAAAAACTGAATAGTAATGAAGACCTATCATCTGTCTGTGAATTTTAAGACGATAAATTATAAGTTACTGTTTTTTATACACCATAATATAAAAATTATTTTGATATCAAACAACTGAGCTGTGTATACAAAATTCGTGAATTTGTGTCAACATTTATGAGGATAGTATGGTCATAAATTTGCTGCTTGTTTGGCTTACTTTAGAACACTAGAGGGCAGCATTTGTGCAGTTTTATTATTGTCCTTTGGTGTAAAACATGATCTTAAAACTTAGCAATTGCATTGGTGTGAAAACACATACGAGTTGTCATGTTATATTCATTATTCCACAATAATCAACAAGTAATGTTGCAGCATACTAGAACATTAGTCTGTGGATATATCTTGGATATATTTGGATACCATGCACCTTTAGCAGATACATGCTTTATAATAACACATGCTCAGTGGTACTCCAGTAAACAATTTTGTGCAATAACACTAGGCTCAAACATGTTTCTTCAATTTGGGTAATACATAATCAAACAGACACAAGTCACAAAAGAAATTAGATGTTAAAGTAAAGATATAAAAGGATATTGTAGTCATTAATCACAATGAATGAGATACTGAAGATATGTAGTTTCATTCATATTAATGTAGAGGGATTCTGCATGTGTTGTATAATTGCATAAAAGTGGTTTGATCATAAAATATGAATGTAATTTTCATTTTTAAAAACAATCTTTGTAATATATTTCTTAGAGAACTAAACAATAATATTATAATAATCAAAAATTCCAGTATGCTGCATAAACTAAAATGTTTAATACAATTTTTAAAATGTTCTTTAATGACAGAAGAATCTTTGACATAATGCAATCATATATCACAGTTGACATATGACACATCATATACAAATATATATATATATATATATATATATATATATATATATACAGTATATATATATATATATATATATTTCATTTCTGTCATTTCTAATTCTAACTGTATTATACTTTTCTAAATGTTGATCTGTAAAGCATTATGTGGTAACCAGTTATGTGGTTATGCTAGTGAATGTTTTTAATGAAAGGCTGAAAGCCCAACAGAACAAAGATACAAGGGTGCAGAATACAATGATGGTAAAAATACAGGTGCTGGTCATATAATTAGAATATCATCAAAAAGTTGATTTATTTCACTAATTCCATTCAAAAAGTGAAACTTGTATAATGTATACATTCATTCCACACAGACTGATATATTTCAAGTGTTTATTTCTTTTAATTTTGATGATTATAACTGACAACTAATGAAAACCCCAAATTCAGTATCTCAGAAAATTAGAATATTGTGAAAAGGTTCAATATTGAAGACACTTGGTGCCACACTCTAATCAGCTAATTAACTCAAAACACCTGCAAAGGCCTTTAAATGGTCTCTCAGTCTAGTTCTGTAGGCTACACAATCATGGGGAAGACTGCTGACTTGACAGTTGTCCAAAAGACAACCATTGACACCTTGCACAAGGAGGGCAAGACACAAAAGGTCATTGCAAAAGAGGAGGCTGGGTGTTCACAGAGCTCTGTTTACAAGCACATTAATAGAGATGCGAATGGAAGGATAAGATGTGGTAGAAAAAAAGTGTACAAGCAATAGGGATAACTGCACCTGGAGAGGATTGTGAAACAAAACCCATTCAAAAATGTGGGGGAGATTCACAAAGAGTGGCCTGCAGCTGGAGTCAATGCTTCAAGAACCACTACACACAGATGTATGCAAGACATGGGTTTCAGCTGTCGCATTCCTTGTGTCAAGCCACTCTTGAACAACAGACAGCGTCAGAAGCGTCTCGCCTGGGCTAAAGACAAAAAGGACTGGACTGCTGCTGAGTGGTCCAAAGTTATGTTCTCTGATGAAAGTAAATTTTGCATTTCCTTTGGAAATCAGGGTCCCAGAGTCTGGAGGAAGAGAGGAGAGGCACAGAATCCACGTTGCTTGAGGTCCATTGCAAAGTTTCCACAGTCAGTGATGGTTTGGGGTGCCATGTCATCTGCTGGTGTTGGTCTACTGTGTTTTCTGAGGTCCAAGGTCAACACAGTCGTATACCAGGAAGTTTTAGAGCACTTCATGCTTCCTGCTGCTGACCAACTTTATGGAGATGCAGATTTCATTTTCCAACAGGACTTGGCACCTGCACACAGTGCCAAAGCTACCAGTACCTGGTTTAAGGACCATGGTATCCCTGTTCTTAATTGGCCAGCAAACTCGTCTGACCTTAACCCCATAGAAAATCTATGGGGTATTGTGAAGAGGAAGATGCGATATGCCAGACCCAACAATGCAGAAGAGCTGAAGGCCACTATCAGAGCAACCTGGGCTCTCATAACACCTGAGCAGTGCCACAGACTGATCGACTCCATGCCACGCCGCATTGATGCAGTAATTCAGGCAAAAGGAGCCCCAACTAAGTATTGAGTGCTGTACATGCTCATACTTTTCATGTTCATACTTTTCAGTTGGCCAAGATTTCTAAAAATCCTTTCTTTGTATTGGTCTTAAGTAATATTCTAATTTTCTGAGATACTGAATTTGGGGTTTTCATTAGTTGTCAGTTATAATCATCAAAATTAAAAGAAATAAACACTTGAAATATATCAGTCTGTGTGGAATGAATGTATACATTATACAAGTTTCACTTTTTGAATGGAATTAGTGAAATAAATCAACTTTTTGATGATATTCTAATTATATGACCAGCACCTGTATACAAAAGAACTAACTCACAGTAATGATTTTGATAGCCTTTTTTATTCTTCGACTAAAATATAGTTTCAAAGTATTGCAGCGATTAAAAGGAGAAAAGAGAAACTACAATAACCTGTTTATAAACTACAATAATCATATTACGTCATTTAAACACTACGTCATTCTTCGTGCCCCGGAAAACAACAAACCCGAGCACGCGCTTGCAGCGCGCTGGAGCGCTGACGCAGAATCAGTTGAGGCACCGTCCGCACGACAAAAGCTAAATGGATGAACATACGGGCTCTGATCTGGTATCAGTGCTTGTGGGATCAAAACAGCAGATTGGCCATACCCTCTCCAACACAAAATGGGCGTTTTCGGGATTTGATGGACGCGCTTAATGTCCAATCAAAGAGCAGAGCTGCCCTAGCAACTCCACACAGAAGCCAATCAAGGAAAATCTAAGGATGAACTCACATTTTTCTGTTTAGGGAGGCTAATAGAAGAGAGGGATCGTGGCAGTGAGCTCAATGGACCAGGTTTGCTCGAAATGTAAAGATGAAAAATATTAGGAGTGTTTTATAAAGATTAACATTTCTTTTATAAGTATAAACAACCGATTTTAAGAAGTTACTTGGCTTATGTTACTATACTGTGAACGTACGAGGGTCTTTATTTACCTACTAATGTGACGCAACAGCATCAGTGGATCCACAACCAGAATCTTTGAACAATAGGACAGCTTTTGTGTTGTACTGGACATGAGATTTTAAACACAGAAAAGACTAGTGAAGAATACGTAGGTTTGTTTTTAAAACAGCGAACGTATATTGTTCAGTTGCACTGGTGGTCTGAGATATTTAACACAAGTCCATCAAAGGACAGTTACATGATGTACCAGAATGGGTCATCGGGCTGATGTGAAGATGAACCACAGGAGCAGCCCAGCGAAAGCTTATGATTTCCTCCTGAAGTTCCTGCTGGTTGGAGACAGTGATGTTGGGAAAGGGGAAATACTGGCCAGTCTACAGGATGGGTCCAGTGAGTCACCCTATGGATACAATATGGGTAAGTTTTGATCTCTGTGTACAAATGAGACTAAAGTTAATCAGTCTGTGCATTTCTGGATGAATCTATTATCATGGATTGTAGATTATGTAACATCATACACATGATTATCAGGTTACTTACAGTAATGTTAAAAAGTCAGAATACAGCTAGCAAGCATCATATCTACTGTACATCTGCATCACTTATTGGGAACTGTTTCAGAAATGTTGTCAGTATAGACAAACAAAAAGCATTATACACTGCATCAGTTCTACATTTATTTTAATATACCACATATATTAAACATTAAGATCACAAAGCTCATCTAACCCCAGTTTGTCCCACTCTTATTTACAGCTCAGTAGTAGTTGTAGTTATTAGTTACTCCCTGTTTTGGAAAAAGTAACTCTTCCCAGGGGACAAAATCAACTGTAGTGAACCCCCCTTTGGGCTTTCACAGCTAAACAACATATTTTTCATGTGTCTTGCCTAAAAGACCAACAACATTCTTTATGTGACGCAAACAAGTAGCTGGTGTCACATAACTAACAAATACCATCTTTACTTGTACGTAATGACTTGCATAATATCATTTACTAACTCATTACCAATCAGCTCTCAGTGTGACAGTACTTTAGGTCTCTTAATTCTTAATAGTTTACATATTTTATCCAGAATTCTGTTTTATTGTTTTTATGCATGCTTGAACAGGAAAATGTGCCGTTTTTCATTGTCCCAGCATTTGGGCAAATTCTAAGGTCTGATGAACATTTTGAGTCTCATTGTAACAGCTTAGATTACACTGAAACGATTTAGCAAGTAAATTGACAGCCAACCTGTTCATTTAGGGTCAGAAGCTGACTGAAATCTGGGTGGCTTGCACAGTTGTGTACTCATTTATCCGAGCAGCTGAGAAAGGAATGCCAGCCACTTTTAGAAGAGGGGCAACACAGGCTATAGGAACAAAATCATCTTTAGACCAAGAGCCTTTAAATAGTATTTGAATTGTTTGGACAGGCATATTACTATATATTCTTAAAGGAATAGTTCACACAAAAACAAAAATTTGCTAAAAAACTTTTTAAAACTCAGGCCATCTAAGATGTAGATGAGTTTGTTTCTTCATCGGAACTGATTTGGAGAAATTTAGCATTACATCACTTGCTCACCAAGGATCTTCTGCGGTGAATGGGTGCCGTCAGAATGAGAGTCCAAACAGCTGATAAAAACTTCACGATAATCCACAACACAACTTCAGTAAATCACTTAGTGTCTTGTGATGCAAAAAACTGTTTTTAATAAACAGATCTATCAAGATGTTTTTAACTTCAAAATGTTGCTTAAAATACAAAGTCCTCTATCCATAATATTTCTCTCTATTGAAAAATGCATTTATTTATTTTTTCTGAACCAGAAGAGAAAAATGCACAAATCAAGTCAAGTTTTTGAAGAGCGAGAACACCAGTGGATGGACTTTTTCACTGGAGGAAACGTCATTATGGATTATGGAATGTTTTTTGGTCAGAAGCAACAATTTAAAGTTAAAATGCTTTAATGACGGGTTTGTTTATTAAAAACAAGCAGCTTTTCACTTCAGAATAGGTTAATTTATCATCTGGAGTCATGTGGATTACTTGTGGATTATTGTGATGTTTTTATCAGCTGTTTGAACTCTCATTCTGACGGCACCCATTCGCTGCAGGAGTGAGCAAGTAATGTAATGCTAATTTTCTCCAAGTCTGTTGTGATGAAGAAACAATCTCATCTACATCTTGGATGGCTTGAGGATGTGTAAATTGTTTAGCAAATCTTCATTTTTGAGTGAACTATTTCTTTAAAGTCAACATAAATTACCATTCACAACCCACTTCAGTAATATGACACATTTCTGAACAAGATGGGACTTTAGTGGATTGTGAAAAGTGGGTTTTCCAACCAGAATGAATAGCCTGATGTTAACAAAGAATGAAAGTTGTTTCAATGTAAGAGAATAATATTGCATTTCGATTAATTATTATGACAACAAACTACTTTTTGGAAAAAGGTGCATTGATTAATAATTCACAGTAAGATCAGGGATGTGCATTAATAAAGTAAATAGGATCAATTTTGTTTTCATGTTAACTTTAAACTAGTTGCTCTTTTCTAGCGCAACAGTGATGAAAATTTAATACCCCACTGCAGGCTTGTGAAAGTGACTTCATACTACATTCATTTACAAAATCTCTAGAAAAAATATTGCCCCCGTAGGGCCAGTAAACATCTCTGCCAGGATGCTAATACTTAGAAAACAGATTTTAAGATACTGGGTATGCAAGCAATTAATAGACCAGTGCTGGCGCTTTTTGCTGTTTAAGTTGCTTGCTAGATTCAGAACATTTTCTACATCCTGTTCTGTCATATTTTATAACTTGTGTATTTATTTTGTATTGTAACCTTGGGAGCAACTTAAAAAATTCCTTATAAGTGCATACTGTATATACACGGTCGATAAACTCCATTATGATTAGACAGGGAGAGCTCTTGCCTAACAACCTTGCCAGCAGAAGTCTCTGTTGGAATTTCTGTTTATAGAGATTATTACTACTGGCCAAAGCTCTTACGTAACTGTGCTCTTTGACTGCTGAGCAAAATGCGGCTGAGGGGAATGAGGATGCAGCCAGGCTTTGCTGGCGATAAAGCAGTGGAACGTTCTGATGTTTATCTAAACACTTGCATGGACCTCTCAAGCCACTTGTTTGTTTGAATGATGAAAAGGGTGCATTGACTGTTGATTTTAAAGGAACAGTGACAGTTGAAGCCTTGCAGCTGTTCTTCACCAAGAGAGAAATCAGTTCTGTGCCACTGAAACATTTATCCCACTGTCTTATAAATAACGTACAGGCTGATGTGTTGCTCAATGTGTTTTAGGTTATGTAACGCCTGTGAAGCTTAATCAAGGTAGATGGCATGTTAAATTTTGCACGAATTAAAACAAGGCTGTGAATGGGAGAAGTACAGTCTGTTCAGCATGTTGTATTGTCTTAGATCACTTCTAAATGTATTGTCTTAGATCACACCTAAGACGATACAACACACATCAACCCCCGGTTTCACAGACAAGGCTTAAGCCTAGTCCGATACTAAAATGTAAGTCTGAGCTGTTTCAACTGAAAGAAACTTTCACTGACTGATCTTAAAATATATCAGTGCCTTTGTTTTGTCTCATAAAGCACACCAGTAATGTTTTTTTCTAAGCATGTTTATAAAAATTACTTAAATGTCCTAATTGAACTATGGGCTAATCCTGGCTTAGTCTAAGCCCTGTCTATGAAACCGGGCCCAAGTATTTTTGTTGCATTACCTTATATTGGACGTATACTGACACCTTGCAGTGTGGATGCAGCATCACGCAAAAGCAAATATTTAATGATTATGTGCTATTTATTGGTACCATTTCGATCATTAGCCAGTATTAGAGTTTTTTGTCTTTTTTTGGTATCAGTCAATATTTCGGTAATGAATGTTTATTTTTGCATGCTCATTTTCCGTTTTTTTTTTTCATTTAGATCATCTGTGCTTGTCATCTAACACATACTTAAGTCAATACATAAAAACACTAAATTTTATAACTCTGTAAAATAGGGCTGGGCGATATATCTCATGCGATATGCATGCGCATCTCGTTAGGGCTGGGTATCGAGTTCGATACTTTTTAGGTACCGACCGAATTGCCTCGATACCACCGAGTATCGAAAAACGTCTTGTCGTTCGGTACCAAATTTCGATACCTAAGGGGTTAATCTCATTAACGTCAGTGAGGCAATAAACCTGCAGCACTAGGTGTGTTTGACTAGAATTGACGCGGCGCTGATTGATCAGTGTTTGACATCCGCGAGAGCGATTCGAAAGCGTACGGAGCAGTCTGCTCTCTACATCACGCGGTTTCGTTTACTACACACAGACTGAAGCGCGCGTGACGCTAGCGGTGATTTCAGCGTCTGCCGTCTAAATGAGGAACACATGAACAACATCTCCAGAACTGCTCTGAGAGTCACTCCATGAGCATTTTACCGTTTGATTTCAGTAAAACTAGCGTCACATCATAAACACACAGAACTGTAAAGGTATTCACGGCAACCCGTCAAAATAAAAGTTCGATTTAACTTGGAAGACACTGGGGCAGAAATATATTAATATTGTGTGTACATACTGCTACTACTAGGCTACTATTAAAATTATTAAAACTTTATTTTTTTTAGTAATGATCACACAATATTTCTTCCATGTTTTAATTTTAATAGTAAAGCCCCTTTGTTTGCCAAAATAAATAAACTTTTAATTAATTTTCAGTAATTTAAAGATAAATTGTTTTATGCCTTCATTTGAAAACCAGATACAGAACACAGAATTTCTTAGCCTTATGAAATGTTTTATTTTTCCTATTTTAAGAATAAATTTGAATAAACTAAGTTGTTTTTATGCATTCAAATAATTAGACATACTACACCAGAATTTAATAACAATAAAACACATGGTGAAAGAAAATAAAACACCCATTTATGAAAGTGGATAAAGGTTTTCAATTTCTTGAAGTCTTTAACAACCTAGAATAAATGAATAGAAATGATGATTGTGTCTGAGCTGTGCGTTTTAAAACGAACACGCACGAGTGTAAACGTAGCTGAAAACTTTATTAAAATGATTTGCACTGATTTATTGTGTTGGATATATTGTGCAGTGGCTCAGGAGATGAGGCTTTGAGTCTGTATAAATGTCAACAAGCTGAAAAAAATAGTTTTTTGAGATAATGTAATCTTGTTAAAACTGATTTCATAAAATTGGTATCGAAAAAAGTATCGTTCAGGAACCGGTATCGAACTCAAGGTATCGGTATCGATATCGAAAATTTTTGAACGATACCCAGCCCTACATCTCGTCAGTAAAGCCGGTTCCTTGATTAGCGGTAAATCTCCATCACCTGTTTTCAAATGGAGCAGCATTTAATACACAGAGCTGTAGTTCACTGACAAGCTATGCAATATCCCGTTCATTATCGAAGGCGATTCATCTGCGATAATGAAAGCGATATTGCGTAGCTTCTCAGTGATCTATGGCTCCGTGTATTAAACGCCACTCCATTTGAAAAAGGTGGTGGAGATTTACCGCTAATCAAGGAACCGGCTTTACTGACGAGATGCGCATGCATATCGCATGAGATATATTGCCCAGCCCTACTGTAAAATATAATCTTGAGAAATGTCAAAAGCAATATTGATTTTTCATACTGTATATTATTATGATATTATGCCTAAATTCACCTATAGAATTTAAAATGACTGATTTTAGTTTGGTATTTTATTTTTTAAAGGATAGTCCACCCAAGTTTCTAAATGATTTTGGTTCCCATTGACTTCCATTGTATGGACAAAAAAAA
The DNA here is from genome assembly GCA_021397915.2 of Tor tambroides. Classification (NCBI taxonomy): domain Eukaryota; kingdom Metazoa; phylum Chordata; class Actinopteri; order Cypriniformes; family Cyprinidae; genus Tor; species Tor tambroides. The sequence goes on along the minus strand of JAFVLL020013102.1, from coordinate 22,079 downwards.
TACAGTGGAAGTCAATGGGAACCAAACATTGTTTAAATGTACGTTTTATTTACTTATTTCTATTTATTTATTTCTTTTAATGATGGAGAAATTTCTGAGTGCACCTTTAACTATGCTGTCTACCCTGGCTGAGGTCTATTTGAGTTTAATTATGCTGGTTTAAATTCTGGCTGATCTGTTTGATGTCTTTTGAGGTCAACCACAACGTCTCCACAGGCCACAAAGCAGCTTGCAGTATTTTTGGTTTTTTATCATTTCGTGACTTGAAGTTGCACGGGGATGGATCAGTAAGTGTTAGCATAACTGTTTCTCCCTCAGCTCTAGATTTTGAACACCATTATCCATGGAGGCTTCATCCTCATCCACTTACTCCCGTTGATCCGGCGTATGTGTCATCCCGTCAGAAAAGGTCTATGGCTCTCTGCTGGTTGCTGTGAGGGAGGTGAGGAGAGGTGCAGAGCAGGGTAATTGCGCAGGGAGACAGAAAGAGTTAGTGTGAAAAAATCTGTCAGGATGAATCAGAGCTTGCCCACACAAACAGGAAGACTGCATCCTACAGGCAGACATTTTTATAAAGAGAAAAAAAATACTAGAGAGATGGTGTTATACAATATTTGTCTAAAAGTGATGCATCACAATGAATTAAATAATTCACAATGAGCCTTTTATCAAAAGCTTGATAAAAGATTTATTTAGTGGTGGAAAATATGATTTTCATATTTTTTTCTCTGTAGATAAAGTCAGAATCATCTAATCTAATTAACTTTTAAGCATTTATTGTTCAACCAAACCATTTTTAAAGAAATTAATATTTTTATTCTGCAGTGGCGCATTACATTGTTTCAAAAGTGACAGTATATTTCAAATAAATGCTGTTCTTTTGAACTTTCTATTCATCAAAGAATTGTGAAAAAATGTATTATGCTATACATAAAAATAATAACCAGTGCAGTATAGTTTTTCAACATTGATTATAATGTTAATGTAATGTTTCTTGAGCATCCAAATCAACATATTAGAATAATTTCAGCAATGACTACTGGAAATTCAGCTTTGCTGGAATAAATTACATAGAAAATAGTTATTTTAAATCGTATTTGATCAAATATATGCAGCTTTGGTGAGCTTAAAAGAGACGTTGTTCAAAGACATTAAAAAAAAAACTTACGGACCCTAAACTTTTGAACGGCCTAATTAAAAATGTAAAAAAAAATTAAATTTAACATATTATTTGGAGCATAATAATATTACAAACAAATAAAAACCTTTTGTTTTTCATTTATTATGTTTTATAGATGTAGCCTCTGAGACCCAAACAGAACTAATGCATCATTTTTCATGGAGGGCTTGATACCTGATACTTGATTTTTAAAGTACAGAACATTAAACCTCACCATTAGTGCATACCTTTGGATACGCTGTAATTCACTAAGTGACCTCACAGTTCACAGGGTGACTTGGGATTGTGATTGGTTGATTTGGTTCCATTCTTTAGTGACAGTGATGGTGTTTTCAAATCCTCTTTCTGTCACTTTAATGGAATCTCCCAGTTGTTCCATGTATATTTTCACAGTGTTGGGTTTCATTCTCATCGCAGTGGAATGTGTGATGGGCTCTGAAATTCCCTAGGATAAAGAGTGTTCAGAATGCCAGTGTGTATGTGTGTGGAACCCAGAACCCCCACGGAGGTGACAGTAAAGCTTTCCAATCTCAGCCTAGGCATCCTCCTCAAGTGTCATGTTCATACCAGCAGACGTCACTTAATCATAGTCGCTGACACCCAAAAGCTTGATCAAAAGAGGAACATTGTAAATAAAATATTGGCTAAGAGTAAAGGAATGCAGCCTTTATTTGAACATAATATGCAAATTCTTTCTGGAATATTCTTTTCAGCGTTTCTCACCACTTGCCTTTCCCATTTGCAGATTATTAGTGGTGTTTGTGAAGACATTGCTAGTGCTCATACTAGGAATTTGAACAAACTCTAACCACAAGTATTGAGCTTTGTTGTGTAACTCATCCTGCACTGTTTGTTATTGACCTGAATGATATGATGAATTCTCAATCCTCAAATTGTAATGCTTGTTTAAGAGTGATGTTTTTGTTACTAAACTTTTGGGGTTATGAATTTTGTCTAGCACACAATTAGGTAGCAATATGTAGGGCCCAGAATATCACTTAGACTTGGAAATACTGTTGATATGTTGATAGCAACACCCTGGAAACCAGTCACAATGCACTAGCATCATGACAATGTGACTGAAAATGTCATTATCAGTGTTTTCTTCGAAACACGTCATCATTTGGTTATTATTATAATTATTAATTAAAATAAATGACATTTTGCCAGTGCTACTTTGCCTCTTTTTTGGCAATTGAACATACTTTAAAAAAACAAAACAAAACAGTACGATTTTTAAATGTTTTTGAAAACGTGTCATAGTTTTGTTATTATTATAATTATTAATTAAAATAAACATTTAAACATTTAATTAAATAACATTTTGCCAGTGCTACTTTGCCTCTTTTTGGCAATTGAACTTGCAGTTTTTTTTGTCAGAAAAAAAAGTTGTACGATTTTTAAATGTTTTTGAAAGAAGACTCTTATGCTCACCAAGGCTGTATTTATTTAATCAAAAATACAGTAAAAACAGTAATATTGTGAAATATTATTACAATTTAAAATACCTGTTTTCTATTTTAATATATTTTAAAATGTAATTTATTCTTGTGATGACAAAGCTGAATTTTCAGCATCAATACTCCAGTCTTCAATGTCCCATGATCCTTCAGAAATCATTCTAATATACTGATTTAGGGCTCAAGTAACATTTCTGATTATTATCAATATTGAAAACAGTTGTGCTACTTAAGATTTTTTTTGGAAACCTTAATACATATTATTATCAGGAGTAGTAAATTCAAAAGAGCAGCATTTATTTGAAATCTAAATCTTTTGTAACATTTTAAATTTCTTACTGTCGCTTTTCTTCTGTTGAATGGACCCTTGCTAATTGAAACAAAAGTCTTAAGCCTCTTTCACACAGCCATTCCGGAAAATACACGGAAAATGTGTCCCGTGATTTGTCCCGGGATGGTCTGATTTTGGTTCATTCACACTGCCAGTAATTTCCCGGAATCAGTGCGTGCGTTCATACACAACCCGTAAAGATCCTGTAAAGACACGTGACATTTCATGTGACGTGTATAATGCGCCGCGCACCATTGCACTAAACTGGCGAACGATTTCAGCTTCAGCGCAGATAGTGAAGCGCTCCCTGACCGCTGCTTTTTCAAGTTTACACATTTTTCGTCGTGTGAACTGCCTTCAAAACACCCGGTAAAAGAGTCGCATGATAACGCGCGTCATCAGCCTTTACGGCATTGGTTCTGGCTTTTGTTCACACAGCGCTCGTTCCGGGACTGAACCCGGCAATGTTACTAGGTCCCCAACCCGGGATCGATCCCGGAATTAATCCTGGGACATGTTTGCGTTCACACAGAAGGCATTCTGGCAATTTTCCGGCAATTTTCCGGGACCAACGTGCAGTGTGAAAGGGGCTTCACTGACCCAAAACTTTTGACTGTATTTTATTGTATTTTATGTATTTTAATCCTTTTTTGTAATATGAGAGCTGCTTTCTCCTATAGTTTAATGTGCCAATTGGCTCAACCAGTAGTGTGAGTTTGTTTTTGTTTTTTTTGACCAATGGCAGACAGGAAACCTTTTCGAAAACAGTCATTACACTTGGTAATGCTAATGCTGCAAAAATGAGATACTTCACCTTTAAATAATTTTGTTTTTTCTTCTTCACTTGTAGGAATTGACTACAAGACAACTACCATACTGCTTGATGGTCGCAGAGTCAAGCTCCAGCTTTGGTGAGTAGCTACACATCACAGTAACTTTCCTTGTAAACTGGAACCCCATGACTGCAGCACCTGACAGCTCTTAGAAATACATGTTGAACTTTAAAGTTTCAACTTGATTTCCTCCTGTTGTCTTCTTGAACTCAAACCGAGCATGAAGAGATATTAAAGATCACCCCTCCATTCCATCATGCTTGTTCAATAAGGTCCCATCGGTTTCCAAAATATGAAGTGAGCAAGCCAAACGTCTGGCTATGTTAATTACAGCGCTCCTCAACAAACTCTTCCAATGAAAAATTCAGCCAAGTCAATCCCACTAGCCATGGCTAGAACTTGTTTATAAATTCTGGCGCATTTTAAGAAGACTGAGCTTTTTGCAAGAGTCTGGAATCAATTATTGATAACCTGGCCTTGACAGACGAAGCATTTTAGAGCAGAGTGTTTGTGATACTCCAGTCCTACCCGCTGCAACACGACTGGCACATCTTGGTGCTGCGCTCAGCCCTGGATGGTGAATGAGTCATTTCACTGCTCCTACTCAAAGTCTGCTGCCCTGGCACCAACCACAGAGAGCTCCTCATGTCACCAGGCAGAGGGAAAGACAATAGCTACAGACGTTTTGAAGAACAGAAGTAAGATGAATGTGGTCTTTGTCATGCGGCCCCTCTGTGACGTGTTGGTTTTTACAGGGACACCTCAGGACAAGGCAGATTCTGCACCATATTCCGCTCATATTCCAGAGGAGCACAGGTATAATGGCACTTTTATAAAAACACTGTTACAGTTTTAATTAATATATTTTCTATAATAATATTTATAATTATTTATTTGAATTAATTTGAATAAAATGTTATTTTAAATGATTTTATTCATAAATATAAATATAATACGTGTAAAATATTTTAAATTGATTTGTCAGCTCTAATAGATGTAAATAATTGAAAATAAATGTAAAGGTTTTTACTTGAAATTTTTATGATTTTTAATGATTTTATTTATAATTATTAACTTAAAAATAATTCTTTTAATAATACTTTTTTATTCTTTTCTTTTTAATTAGAATTTATTTATTTATTTTTTTATAATTGTTGTTATGATTTTCATCAGGCACCATTTGTGTGGTTGTGTGTGTAAGCCCATTGTATAAAATGGGCAAAGAGACTTAGGAAATGAGATTTTAGATATCTCTGAAATCCCAGTGTTCCCAGACAGTTGTTAAACACCCCACCCAATGATCAGCAGTTCCTGTTGAAAGTGTGGTATGCTATAAATCGGAGTGGACTGGTATTGTTGATATGACATTTCCTTGTTCTGGCAAACACAGATATCCTAATAACAGAAACTCTTGGAACAAAGCCATAGTCTTTATTGACATTACATCGTAAACGTCTCTGCCAACAATTTTAGTCACATACTGTATGAGATATTAAATAATACCACTTCTAGTACCACACTGACTTTTGAAACCTCAAATGATAGCTTATGGTCTCATTTTTTCTTTCATTTTGAATTGAAAGTACATTTAAGTTTAATATAGCTCCTGTATGCTGTCTATAACAAATTTTGTTTCTCACAGGGTGTTATCCTTGTATACGACATCACAAACCGGTGGTCTTTTGATGGCATCGACAGATGGATTAAAGAGATTGATGAGGTAAAACCAGGTCAATCAGATCAAAACTACAGTATTCAACATGTTAAATGTGCAGTGCAGTATGATTATGAGTATAAACAGATATAAGTTCATACTAGTGGCTTTGAAATCACATTAAATAAAACATAAGCTAATCATCTTGAGAAAGTGCTAAAATAGATGTGTATCTCTATGTTTCAGGAAATGTGCTTGTTATCCAACTCAGTAACAGCAGTTATGATTATAATCATTGCAGTGATACATGATAGTAACAGAGGCTCTGTAACTAATCTGTGTAGATAGCAGGGGGCTGATGATGCGCAGCATTTTCTTTCAAAATTGCTTTATTATTAAAGCGATTGTCTTGACATAATACTATAAAACAACAAAAGCAAACCAGTTATGTCCTGAAGAGTGCCTTTAAAACTATTATTTATTCTTTACCCAGCATGCACCAGGTGTTCCCAAGATCCTGGTGGGAAACAGGCTTCACCTGGCCTATAAGCGTCAGGTGACCACCGAGCATGCCCAGGCTTTTGCAGAGCGACTGGGCGTCACATTCTTTGAGGTCAGCCCTCTCTGTAACTTCAACATTACTGAGTCCTTCACTGAGCTGGCCCGAATTGTGCTCATGAGGCATGGTATGGAGCGACTTTGGAGACCCAATAAAGGTAACAAGCCTCTATTGTCAGGCTATTCAGATGTATCTGATTTGTATCTGATTGTTTCTCATAAATAAACATTTCAGGAAAATGTGAGTGATTTTACAAAACATACAGGTGCATCTCAATAAATTAGAATGTTGTGAAAAAGTTCATTTTTTCTTGTAAGTTATTTCAAAAAGTGAAACTTTCATATATATTTTAGATTCATTGCATGAAAAGTAAAACATTTCAAAAGTTTTTTTGTTTTAATTTTGATGATTAGAGCTTACAGCTCATGAAAGTCAAAAATCAGTATCTCAAAATATTAGAATATTTACATTTGAGTTTCAATTAATGACCATCCCTACAGTATAAATTCTGGGTATCTCTTGTTCTTTGAAACCACAATAATGGAGAAGACTGCTGACTTGGCAATGATCCAGAAGACGAACACTGACGCCCTCCACAAAGAGGGTAAGTCACAGAGGGTCATTACTGAAAGGTGTGGCTGTTTACAGAGTGCTGTATCAAAGCATATTAAATGCAAAGTTGACTGGAAGGAAGAATTTGGGTAGGAAAAGGTGCACAAGCAACAGGGATGACTGCAAGCTTGAGAATATTGTCAAGCAAAGCTGATTCAAACACTTGTGAGAGCTTCACAAGGAGTGGACTGAAGCTGGAGTCAGTGCATCAAGAGTCACCACGCTCAGACGTCTACAAGAAAAGGGCTACCAAGCCACTTCTGAACCAGAGAGAACGTCAGAAGCGTCTTACCTGGGCTGTGGAGAAAAAGAACTGGACAGTTGCTCAGTGGTCCAAAGTCCTCTTTTCAGATGAAAGAAAATTTTGCATTTCATTTGGAAATCAAGGTCCCAGAGTCTGGAGGAAGAGTGGAGAGGCACAGAATCCATGTTGCTTGAAGTCCAGTTTGAAGTTTCCACAGTCATTGATGATTTGGGCTGCCATGTCATCTGCTGGTGTTGGTCCACTGTGTTTTCTGAAGTCCACAGTCAACGCAGCCATCTACCAGGAAATTTTAGAGCACTTCATGCTTCCTTCTGCTGTCAAGCTTCATGGAGATGCTGATTTCATTTTCCAGCAGGACTTGGCACCTGCCCACACTGCCAAAGGTACCAAAAGCTGGTTCAATGACCATGGTGTTACTGTGCTTGATTGGCCAGCAAACTCGCCTGACCTGAACCCCATAGAGTCAAGAGGAAGATGAGAGACACCAGACCCAACAATGCAGATGACCTGAAGGCTGCTATCAAAGCAACCTGGGCTTCCATACCACCTCAGCAGTGCCACAAACTGATCACCTCCATGCCACGCCGAACTGAGGCAGTAATTAAAGCAAAAAGAGCCCCTACGAAGTATTGAGTACATATACAGTAAATGAACATACTTTCCAGAAGGCCAACAGTTCACTAAAAATGTTTTTTTATTGGTCTTATGAAGTATCCTAATTTGTTGAGATAGTGAATTGGTGGGTTTTTGTTAAATGTGAGCCTAAATCATCACAATTAAAAGAACCAAAGACTTAAACTACTTCAGTCTGTGTGCACTGAATTTATTTAATACACGAGTTTCACAATTTGAGTTGAATTACTGAAATAAATGAACTTTTCCACGACATTCTAATTTATTGAGATGCGCCGGTAGTATGATTTTCTTTTACAAAAAGACATTTTTTTAATGTCTTTTTTTATAAGGACTTGGTTTGTGGAGTCAGTACAGGTGAATATGTTAAAAAATGTTATATGCACAGTGTATATATTTTTTTATTGTTATCATTATTATTACTTTTTTTTACATTACAAGTTACCTCAAAACATGTTAATATCAAAAATTAAACACTATGTTCACTATAAGATTGAGAACACCATGTTTGTACATATTGTATAATCTGAATGTAAAAATTTTAACAAATCATTCCCTATCAAAATATCATACTTAACATAATTGAGAAAATAAATGCAGGAATTTATTAATATCTTTAGTGAAAGGGTGAAATACAAATTCAAATGCATATATGTACTTACAGAAACACTGTTTTATTTTTTTTAATAATATGTGTAAAAGAAGAAATTTGTAAAGGAATTGCTGTCTGATACGGACATATATTATATTATTTTTTAAATATATTTAATATTTTTATTTTAAGAATTATTATAGTGAAAATTGCACTTACATTTACAGTTACATAAACGGAAATCATATAAAACAAGAACAGAGAGAAAACACAGCTAAATCTCTACAACCGGCAGTAGTTCACAACAATACCATCGTTGTCTTGTTTCACTACACTTCCATCAACGTCTCCCTATGACTCATTATGTTGCTGAGGTTGGAAATGTTCTCTCCGGGAATTAAACAAGCTTCACCATAAATGCTTCTGACATGAAATGATGCATTAAGGAACGCTGTCAAAGAAAAATGCAGACCTTTTAGTGGAGCCTTTTCTGAGAATTACCACATAAGCAACAGCAATACAAGTTTTTTTTCTTCAGACCAATGCTACAATTATGTATAGGCCAAAGGAACGCTTTAGAAACCTGAAGTATGCAAAGCTCTGAGACTTTATACTGCTCACAGCGGAGACACCCAGTGTTCAAATATCAGTGTAACGGCCAGCCGCCCACACAGCACATTTCAGCTCTTAATAATCATAGCTTTGGTTTATGCTAGAAAAATGCTTGTAGGAACAAGGTCAAGCGATATAAAAACATTGACTTAGCTTAGATTAAGGCATTTGAATAAAAGCATCATATGTTTATTTTGACTGGAGATTATTTAAAGACCAACAATATGATAAAACAGCTTCAGTTTCCATTGAATGACTTCATCCTTTAAAGACAAGCGTTGATAATACACTACCAGTCGAAAGTTTTGAACAGTAAGATTTTAAATGTTTTTAAAGAAGCCTACATTTATTTGATCCAAAGTCCAGCAAAAACAGTACAATTTTGAAATATTTTTACTATTTAAAATAGCTGTTTTCTATTTGAATATATTTTAAAATGTTATTTATTCCTGTGATCAAAGCTAAATTTTCAGCATTATTACCCCAGTCTTCAGTGTCACATGTTCCTTCAGAAATCATTCTAATATGCTGATTTGCTGTTCAAGAAACAGTTTTTATTATTATTATTATTATTATTATTATTATTATCAATATTTAAACAGTTGAGTACATTTTTTCGGGATTCTTTGATGAATAGAAAGATTCAAAGATCAGAATCTGCAATAAAAAGCTTTTGTAACATTATACACTGACTATACCATTCAAAAGAGTCGGTATATATATATATATATATATATATATTGCTGTACTTTGGATCAAATAAATGCAGGCTTGGTGAGCAGAAGAGACTTCTTGAAAAAACATTCAAAATCTTACTGTTCAAAAACTTGGTAGTTTATCTAACATTTTTCCATGCCTGTGAACTGAGGATGTTTTATGGTCTTCTAATATGCTGCATTTAACCTGAACCTGTTCTTTTCTTTTGTCCAGTGTTGAGTCTGCAGGACCTGTGCTGTCGTTCTATCGTTTCCTGTACTCCAGTGCATCTTGTGGACAAACTTCCACTTCCTGTTGCCTTAAAGAGCCATCTGAAGTCCTTCTCCATGGCCAACGGCCTGAACGCCAGGATGATGCACGGCCGTTCCTACTCGGTCATAGCTAGCAGCGCTAAAAAAAGGAACGGAACCAAAAAATCCAAAATCATCTACCCGCCTCTGAGCCCATCCCAGAACTGCGCACGGACAAGCTGCAAGATTTCATAGATCAATGCAGTTGCTGTACTTACTGTACACACTCACAATGCAATTTAAACAAGGAGCTAGTGTTCAAAACCACCACAGTCTTACAATAAATAAGAACAAGCTAGAGAACTGCGGCCTGTGAGGTCTTTGATATATTAAGTGTTTAACCAAACTTGTTCACCGAGTTGGTTTGTTTAAAACACATCCTCCTGGCCATATCCGATTGTGATCGCTGGACAGTTGTACAAGAGGGGATATGTTTGTAAGTGTTGCCAAGCCTTTATAATGCTCTGCATTGTTTAAATATATGTACAAGTTCTTTTGTCTTGTAAATGTATTGATGGTACTGCATTTTCCTGTGGAGGACTCTTTTTGCTACTGAACTTGGACCAAGCCAGCAGGAGAAACAAACAGCTTTTCTGTTTTGTGATCACTTTCAAAACAGACCTTACTGACAAGTAATACCAGCTTAATTTCCTTTAATACTTTTATTCAGACACTTTTCAGGGGCTAGGAGAGTCAAGGTTGAGACACGCAGCTCTTTGTATTGTGTATATAATTTGTTTTGTTTGATACTACATTGTTAGAATTCTTAATTATTGTGATACACTTGATCTGTGACCAATATTGTTATTGAACAATACATTTATATGGGAAACACACCAAAGACGTGCAAGATTAAAATGTGGCTTCATTTGTCACATTGAAACAACGCTAATATTTCAGATTTACATTGCAAGCAAACAGAAATTTCTAACATGCTATCATATCAGGTTTTAAATAAAGATCAGTGATAAAATCAGAGAGTCATGTTGTCTTTTATTAACAATATGTCCACTAGAGGGCAGTGTTTTCTTGTAGATTGTCTTGAAATTTCTACCTGGCCTAATGTAACTGTGTGTTTTAGAGTTGTTTTAGGGAAAGGAGGGAAATTCCAAAATAAAGGAAGCCTTGAATTACTGAGGCTAGAATTTAAATAAATAATGTGACATTACTGTCGATTACCACACAAAATAATTTTGACCAGTCCCTCACCAAAATGGGGTAAGGTTTAAAAGTACTAATGAGAAATATTTGTTTTGTTTTTTTAAGTGTTTTAATATCAGTTCTTCCAAGTTGCCGCGTTTAACTCCATCCCATGGTCAAAACACAAGATAAATTGGATAAAACTTTCCACAGGCAAGGTTAGTAAGAGTAAGACATTTTATGACACTTATCTCATGTTAATACGTAAAAGTTTTAGTCTTGTGGCAGTAAAAACGTTTTCCCTCCTAAAATATCACCTATCAAAATATTTTGATAATGGCGTATGAAAAGGCAAATAACATTGGGCAGGGAAAAAAAAATTCTTGCCCCACCCCTTGCAACAGTCAAATTTCCTGCTGAAAAAACCTAAGCCTAAACTTAGTAAGCTGGTTTTAGCTGGTCATAGTTGTTCAGCAGGCTGGTTTTGGAGGGCTTTTGGCCACTTCCTTAGCTGGTCAGGCTGGGAGACCAGCTGAAAAAACCAGCTAAAACCAGCTTGACCAGCCTAGCCAGGCTGAGAGACCAGCTAAAACCAGCTACTTCCAGATTAAACCAGCTAAGACCAGCCAACCAGTTTAGGCCTTTTTTTTTTTCCTGGACCCAGTTGTTAATTAATTAATCAATCAATCAATCAATCTTGATCAGAATGATCCAGAATTGTAAATCCCATATTTTGCTATTTATTATGTGGTTTGTCATTGTTCAGGATGAGGTTTGTCAGAAGAGACTGGAAACTCTTGCAGCTACTTCATATTTACAGCTGATGTATTTCATGCACAGTGACAGAAACAACACAGAAAATATAAATGCATCTTTGGAATATAACTTTTTTGAACAACACATACTGACGGTTTGATCCAGATCAAAGCTAAGACTTGATCTGATTTCAGAAACCTTTTTTTCTGTTTTTTTTTTTACTGGGCCCTGGGTTTGATTTGGAAGTCAAACTTTGAAGGTGCACGTAGTATTTTTGTTTATGTTAACTCTACCAACATCAGATAAAAACTAGAAAAGATTATGTTAATTGCAAAATATTGTATAAATAAAACAACTCACAAATACAAGCATTTAAATGTTCCATACAAGTTATAGTCATATGAGTGTACATAATTTTAAACATTTTTAATTCCATTTTTTTAATGGAATGACTTTTTTTTAATGGTACAGAATTATGTTATGTCAAATTAGTATGTAGGAAAGAGCATTTCAAATTTTAGTCTTTGGTTCAGATTATGACTTAATTTCAAAGAATCCAACTAAGCATTTACTTTCAAATCAGAAAAGAAACTTATGTGAAAAAAAGCTAATTTGTATAATTTATATTCTATGATGTGCAATAAAAAGCATAGAACACAGAGACTCAACAGCACAAAAATCCGTAAATATTAAACAACCTGCAGAGGGCATACTTCACACATTTATGCGCTTAGTACAGTATACAGTAAGAACTGCTTTGGATCCTGCATGCAACCTGCCTTTGGCACCTCAACAATATTCAGCTATTTCATAAAATTTAGACCATCTGTCCAGTTCCAGTTTTGCCTTCTGGTTTCTTACATTCAGTGTTGCCTATTTGAGATTGATTGAAAAAACGTACTGGCCATCTTCACATAGATGCAGTGTAATATTCTCCCATTTTTCTTATCCATTTGTCAAAATGTTGCCACACAATATGAGATGAAGTATCGTGGGAGATGGATAAGGTATCTATGGTGACACTGTCTGACCTGCACATGTATTGGTCATATAATTCTGATAAGGACATGCCTTTCTTCAAGGCACAGGGTGAATGACCCTGTCTCTATAAGACAAATGGCTGACCCGTATAGCTAATAGAAGGTCGAGAACAGGCATGTGCACATGCATATATGCTCTTATATAGTGACACACTGGATTAGTGGACCTGTCAGACAGAAGTTATGAGAGGCTTTTTTTCTGCATGAACAACCAGAAGTTCCCTCTGGACTGGTCAGTTGGCCTTCAGTTCTGTCCTGCCTCTTAGTAAGAAGCATAAATATGGTCAGCTTTCAGAAAGGTCGCAAATGCATTCAACTGTATATGGTGAGATATTTGCTGTGGTATAAACATGTTGCAAGGACACTATAGAGACCCCTCTCACACACATTAGGGATGCATTCAGGTGTCTTTAATGCCGGGTATACATCTTTTTTTACCCGCCGAACATTTCTGAAATGATGCAAATCGGCGCTCATTTATGCAAGTGACGATCGCATGACGTCAGTTATCAAAGACGCAATCTGAGAGAAGTACTGAGTCTTGCAGACTGAAATGTGTTTTGACTGGAAATCATATCAGCGATGACTTGCGCCCAATGAGAGAGCAAGATGCAAGCAAGGGAAATTTCAGGGGGGGGGGGAGTCTAGTCTTACATCACTTCTCGTGAATGTTTTTGGAAACTGATATATGAGATTCTTCCTAGTGAAAACAACTTCATCATACCCAAAACAGTCGTGCATTGTGAAAGAAACAGTGATCCAATAACTCTGAAAAACATGTAGTGTAGACCAGGCATAACTTGCGTTGTTTTCTAAACATCTTACGCCATGAGCATGTCATTTTTGGGATAGTATGCGTAGTTGACCATAGGCCTGGGTATTGACACTAAATCTGATTCACAAGCTCTCAATTCAGTTGGATTTTGATGTAATAACTTGTTTCATTTTGGTATATATCAGTTAAATATCAGATATTATATTATTTAAAAAATTCGAAGAGTATCATGTAAATTATACTGGGAACGTTTTAACTTAACATTACAAAAGATTAATTTAAAAAAAGATATATATTAAAAATATATTAGTGCTGGGCAACGATTAATCGTGATTAATCGCATCCAAAATAAAAGTTTTTGTGTACATAATATATGTGTGTGTACTGTGTATATTTATTATGTATATATAATTGGGTGCAGGACACTATAATTCATTTATGTAAGCGAGGACAGCAAAATAAAGTAAACTGTGACATATTATACACAAAAATTCTTCATACAGTGGACTACCAGTAAAACTGATAAAAATTTGAGACCAAAAATTTGATTTGACACTTTGACCTGATCATTGTTTTGTTACATACCTTTCTATCAAAGTTATCTGACATTATCAAGATGAATTTGTTTTGACACAGTTTAACTCCTGAGTTCTTGTCATATTTTATTACTATATATATAGCAAATAAACTGTGATAATATGAGAAATGTTGAAGGTGTCTGAATAAATTTTGGTTTGACTGTATAAGGTTGGGGTGGGACTATCTGTTTGTCCAACCAATGAAAGACAGTGGTTAGTGATCAGGAAACCTGTTTGAAAACACTAGTGCTGCAGAAATTACACTCTTCATTTTTAAGATTAGTCAAATAATCTTTCAGGCTACCCTCAAAAAGTGTTGTAAATATATAGTATTATACATACCATATTGTCCAGGGCAACAACAAAAATGCTTAACTTAGTTAACTTTGTATTCAGCATTCCATGCGTCCATGTTTTTCTGCTTATCTCACAACTGTCATGAAAGCTGGAACAGGCCATTATTTTATTAGCTGTGTTCTCACATGTTTCATTTCAGAGATAATATTTGCACTCCAATGAAATATTCATGACGAGTCTCTATCTCTCGTTCCTTTAAATGGTGCTCCAGCATAGCTCATGTCAAAAACATCATTTGCCTCTTTTGATAAATATTAGAGTGTTGTGCTGATTATGTCGTACAAATTTGCATAGCCCCTCACCGCAGGCTACATTGTCCAAACGGTCAGATAAGGTGTGTCGCACCGAGCCACAGTGTTTGGATAGTATATCTGAGAGCATGGTGAGCCAAAAAACAGACAGATAGTCCACAGGTGTGGATGCGCATATGGAGTCAAAACTCATCCCACCTTGCAGACAGCCATCTGGCCGGCACAGAAAGATCTACTTCAAACTTTATGGTCATTAAGCTTATCCAGTTGTCTATCCCTCTGTCCTTCCAATCCCTGTGAAAAGCACTGTCCTTGTTAAAGTGAGAGTATCAACTCTTTTACAGTTGGCTGTTAATAATTAATTTGCAATTAATTCAGCTGTGGTTTAATGGAGTTGTCAAACCATGTTAAGGGTCTATTTTTGGAAACTAGACTACCAGGTAGTGCGTGTGTACCTACAGACTGCAGAACAGTCATGACTATGAAATATTTATGAGGACAAAAGATACATTCATGCTTCTTTTTCCTGTTCAGATGAACCCTGCGTGTTTACTTATCCCATTGGGGATCTTTGTTTTTTTACTTTGCAGACCTCTTGAAGATGTCGATTTTCCTTTTATCTCCCATGTGAATACCGCTCTTTCTTCTCCCGAATGTCATCTTAGAGCAGCAATACAGTGTGTGCAAATTCATTCAGACAGGATGATCATGAAATATGTGCTTTAGTCTCTAGAGAAGCTAAAGGTTGAAAATAAATTGAAATAACATACCTTGAGTATTTAAATGAAGGGACATGTGCTTGCTCTCTCTTTCTCAGACAGAAGAGCACTTGTGTTGTTGACGTAAACTTTTTCTCTCAAACCTACGGGTGCAAGGAAGCGGCTTGAAGAGATGTAAAAATAGTTTCCATGCAAATCTGGAGTGTCCTTCAAAAAATGAAGACACGTCTGTAATAGTTGTGCATCTATTAGTAAACTATTTCTGGAAAAAGAGGTTTGTAGTGCTATTAAAGTCATGACTCTCTCTAGATAGTAACAAAGCTGTATAGCTACACCTTCACATCAAGAATGGTAAATTTTAGTCATTCATTATACTTTTTTTCATTTATGATTTTCTTTCTTGTTAAGACCTATAGGTGGCAGCAAGATGATTCCACTGAAGATCAGCTGGTTTTCCTGGTGTGGTTTGATAGATGCCATGTGCAATATTTAGGATTTTAGTCTTAGAACAGGCTCAAACCCCTAAAAGAGCATGAGCCGATGTGGCTCAGAAGAATTATTTTTGCCTTTCGTGTGAGTTTGAATCTTTACTCTTTAGATGTATGTCAGTAATAGTGATGTGTCTGGTAAGGCTGTTTTTTATTCTGATTTCATTGGAATAAAGAGCATTTGTCTAAGAGAGAAACAGAACTGTGAAAGCTGTGTATGGGGCAGCTCTCCATGTCCTAACATTGGTGAAAAGGATAGTACATAATATTAAGTACAATGTTAAAGGGATAGTTCACTTTGAAATTAAAATTTGATATCTATCAGCTTACCCCAAGGGCATCCAAGATGTAGGTGTCTTTTTTTCTTCAGTAGATCCAATTTTGATATTTTTAGGTCAAACCGTTCTAGTCTGTCAGTCATATAATGGCAGGTGTAGGTCACTGTAGCTATAAGAGGGAAAAAGAACATGCACAGAGAAATCCAAATTAAACAATTCCCCATCGTAACTACACATTGATGGCCTAAGACACAAAACGAGCGGTTTTTGTGAGAAAACGGAACAGTATTTATATCGTTTTTTACCTCTTGTACACAACCATGTCCAAGTGATCTGAGTGCGCGCACGCATCCGGTGTGTGACGTGTGCGCGCACGCTCTGGCTTAGTCTGCGCAAGCGCCGGAAAGCGCCGGAAGTGATCTCTCGCGCTTATACGTCACTCATTGTTTACACAGAACAGAGATTGTAGGTAAGACGGCTAATAAAAACGGTACTAACTTGCGCTTATCCGGGATGTTTAAATCGACGTAAAAGTAAACAAGTACGTTTGCTCGCGCGAGAGATCACTTCCGGCGCTTTCCGGCGCTTGCGCAGACTAAGCCAGAACGCGCGCACACGTCACACACCGGATGCGTGCGCGCACTCAGATCACTTGGACATGGTTGTGTATAAGAGGTAAAAAACAATATAAATACTGTTCATTTTCTCACACAAACCGCTCGTTTCGTGTATTAGGCCATCAATGTGTAGTTACGATGGGGAATTGTTTAATTTGGATTTCTCTGTGCATGTTCTTTTTCCCTCTTATAGAGACAGTGACCTATACCTGCCATTATATGACTGACAGACTAGAACAGTTTGACCTAAAAATATCAAAATTGGATCTACTGAAGAAAAAAAGACACCTACATCTTGGATGCCCTTGGGGTAAGCTGATAGATATCAAATTTTAATTTCAAAGTGAACTATCCCTTTAACTTTAACATTTTAAATGACTGATAAGGGAGAGAATTTCAAGTGAAATAACTTCAGATAGCTGTTGCAGATACCCTTTTCAAACATGAAGTGAGAGTTAATTGCAGATTTTTGTGGTGGCTGAAATGTAAATGTGAGATTGAAACCCCCCTATGTAGGGTCTAACAGCATCTATGATTGATACCAGTACTTAAAAAATGTACGAAATGTATGACAGCATATGCGTTAAGGCTGTTCCTTATTCAAAACCAAAATTCGATCCCCTGAAATTGTAGTGGTCATATGTTCATGCACAACATGAATTATAAAATGTAGGACCCTATGTTTTCACAGCAACCTGTCAAAATAAAAGTTCGGTTTAACTTGAAGAAACTGTGACAGAAATATATTACTTAATGTAATGATAGTATTACTACCACTAATAAAAATATTATTATATTATTATTTTTTAGAAATATTGACTAGAAAAATTATTTAACAGAAAAATGTACTAAATACACAACACGGTTTTTCTGAAAAAAAGAAAGAAATATAATAATAATAATTTATTTTTTTATAAAATCAATTAATTAGAGATGCTTTTGAATATTAAAGTTTAATGAAACCATTAAAATGGAATCCAGAAGATTAATGGAAAACACAGAATTTTGTACAAAGAATAAAACTGAATTTGAGTAAAAAAAAAAAGTATTTCATAGGGCCTTAAAAATGTAATTTTTGTTAGAGTTTGAATAAATTGCTATTAAATTGTGTAAGTTTCATGATTTCAATTAATTAGACATGCTTTTTTATTAATACTTTTTTAATTTATACATTAAAACTGTGTAGAAAAATTAAAAATGGAAAAAAAAAACAGAACTTGGAAAAAAAGTTAATTGGAATTTCTGGAAAACTTAAATGAATTTTATAGGCCCTAAAAATGTAATGGGTTATTTGCTTTATTATAAAGAAAGACTTTATTTTCAGCAGTTAATTGTTTTTGTTTGTTTGTTTTTTGTTTTTTGTTTGTTTATTTGTTTTTTGGAGCTTATAGGGATGGTCCACCATTATTTACTCATCATTTACTCACCCTCATGTCATTCCAAACCAGCATTTCTTTCTTCCGTGGAATCAAAAGAGATAATTTGAGGATTGTTGGGAACCAAACAACATTACAGCCCATTGACTTCCATTGTATAGATAAAAACACTGAGGCATTTCTGAAAATATGTCCTTTTATATGTCATGAAACAAAGAAAGTCCAGTTTTGGAACTACATGAGGTTGAAAAACAGAATTTCCCTTTAACTGCATTTGTGCTCATTCAGATATATGTTGTACACCATAATACAAAAGACATTTTCTAATTTCATACCAGGATAAATATAGTTTAGCAGTTCTATTTATGTCCTATGAGTATCATTTTTGTCAAATCACACGTTTGAGTTTATGAGTAATTGCATATTTACATACTATAAATAACTTTTCTGGATTTCTGGTTGTCACTGAAATGTTATGCTGTCATGTGGAACATTTGAGAAGAGCATGAGGAGATTGTCTCCAGATATATGTCATATCAATACTCGTCTAGTATTGTTTATAAGATGTTGTCATATGTTAAAGTCTTAAAGCAAAGTTATGGTCCGAATCGAGACTCCTTTGATTTCTTCCAGTTGCTTCTCAGGGGAGTTGTGCAACAAAGTTAACCCTGCTGCACGTTTCCTTCTCATTTTCTTGCTTCTCTTAGTAAAGTCTATCTAAAAATAGCCAGCAGCACAGCAAAAAAAAATTCTGAAATGTCACATTTCATAGATGAAAGACGAAAGATTGGATTTATTTATATGCATGGCAATATTTATATATTTCCACAATGTTGCTATTTTCCACTTTCAGTCCATCTGATGCCGTGTAAATCTGGCAGTTTTCTGCCTTTGGCATGTTAGCTGCTGATGCTAAGACACCTGATGGACAGGCAGCCTCCACCTGAGCCCTTAGGGGACACTTGACCGCATGACATTTCCTCCCCAGGATCTGGCACGGCTACCAGCTGTACCTGGGGAACCTAAAGCATCTGCATTTTCATTTACACCCCAGAGAAAAACCCACATTTTGACAAGTGACTGAACAAGAGTTGTTAAACACATGATCCATATTTCACAAAACAACTCATTTTACCACAATTACAGTTCAGCCAATTATTCTACGAGTGTCGGCACTATGATGAAGGAATTTTCTTTATTTAACTCATATAGCTGACTCAATTGCTTTGAACTGAAGACCCTTATTATGAGAAGAAGTACAGCACGACAGTAACTTGGCTGAGTTTAATTTCTCTCAGATGCTGTCAGGGTGGAAAAATCAACAGTATTGACATTTAAGCAAAACTTGAGCACGGATTCATTTTATAAAAGACAGTCTGTCACTCCAGGTACATCTCAATACTACAGACTTACGATGACAAGCTATACATTTCAAATGAGCACACTGTAGTTAAACAGAACTGATGAATTTGAGATATTCTGCCTTGTCTTAAAATTTAAATAAAGTTAGATCGATCTTACATCTCACATTATTGTGTGAGAACAGAACTTGAACTGACTGGAGCTGAATAATGACACCATTGTCTTGCTACAGCTGCTTTATAGCAGAATTTGGATTTGCCTCCTTTTGAAGTTTTCACCATTGATTCTGCTACTTTCCTGTTTGTTTCTGTAAAGCTGCTTTAAAACAATATTGTATAAAGTGATGTGAAAGTAAAGGCGACTTGACATTAAAGGAAAAGTAGACATTGTTTGGACAAGTTTGGAGTTTTTTTAATGCTAATGACTAACACCATTATCTCTTGTAGTTTTATTATAGTGGAATTGTGATCTTGAACTGGTATGTTTTACATTGATCTTGACAAACTAGGACGAATTTATATTCTTTTTTTTTTTTAGAATGGATAATCAAGAGCTTGGTTGAGGAAAGGCATGTTAAAAATATTCTTTTTTTTTAGATCATCATTTGGTTTATGTGATGAAAAAAAAAATATGAGCTGGTTTTCCCCCATTTTTCATCCTCAAGAACTTAAATGCAACTTTATATCTCACAGTATGACTTTAAATCTCACAATGTGACTTTATATTTCACAGTGGGACTTTATACCTTGCGATTGGAATTTATTTCTCTTAAATTCAAATTTTATATCTCAGACTGTGACTTTACTATAAATCTTACAATGTAACTTTGTCACAATGTAACTTTATTCCTTAAACTTTTTCTAACAATTACTTTTTTGCTCCAAGACAAGAATGGGCTTCCAAACTAAGTACTGCTGTCAAACACTGTCAGAAAACATTACGCATCAGGTACTATTTTAAACGAAAATGTTCTGTTTTTTGTCAAAAATGTTTAAACCCATTTGCTTCCCTTAAAGATAGGTCATCATGCGTTGTAAGTGGCTTCCAGTGTGTCAAAATGCACAAAAAGTTTGCGCAGTTTGGTTGGAACATGTTTGAAGAGTCACACTGGTTTCTCCTCCTGTCAGTATGCCTCATCACCTGGCCTGCTCTAAAATAGCACCATGGTATTTTTAGTTTCTTAAAAGCTGCCATGTGCACAAAGCGATTTAGACAATTTAGAGAGTTCCTTTTGAGCAGACGGAAAATGAGAGGAGACAGCAGATCTTTAAAGCTGGGACAGAAAAAAAGGAGGGAAAAAAATTAACTCAGGGTGAAAAAACACATTTGTGTTACATGACAGCATCCCGGCTGATCTGTAGTATATATTTAGTTTTGCACATGCTGTACAGGTGCAAAAGACATCATGTTTAAAATATGTCAGCAGTCAAAGAACAATAAGCCGTGTGTAGTTTATAGCACTGATTTAACACGTATATTATTAGCAGTCTACTTCAGCTGAAACACCAGGGTTCTGCCATTTAATGCTCTTATGAATGGGAAAACCAGTATGTTTTTATCATGGATTATGGGTTACAGTAGGGATAAGACGTGGAATCATTATGTCATTTTACAGGTGGAAAGTTTAATTTGCAGTGTCAGGTGGATAAAACTCAACTAGATTTTTTTTTTACTAATGAAATTAAACCAAATCAAATCTTCAAATTAACTTTCCACTTTCATCTTTTAATTGATTCAAAGTGTCAAATGATCCTTTTCTGTTCCTTGCTACTCAAGGTATCTCTTCCGTGACCACTTGATTGAATCTTTTTAATATACTTAACTAGCTCTTAAGAAAAAAAAAGGAAAAAAAGATGTTATTTAACTGTTTCTCACTTTCATCTCTGTTCTAGTGTTCTGTGAACAGTCTTTTCTCCTCAGGGTGAATCGCTTATGTTTTATTCTTCATCTGTCAGGCTTACAGAATCTGTAAAAATCTGCCTTAAATTACTTTGGGTAAAAACATCTAATAATAGGGAATAAATGTAAATACATTTAAATTTATTTTTAAAGTATATATAGACGTGGCCTAATGGATAGAGAGTTGGACTTATAACCTGAAGGTTGTGGGTTTGAGTCTCAGGTCTGGCAGGGATTGTAGGTGGGGAGAGTGAATAACCAGCACTCTCTCCACCCTCAATACCATGACTGAGGTGAAACCCTTGAGCAAGGCACCGAACCCCTGACTGCTCCCCGGTGCTGCAGCATTGGCTGCCCACTGCTCCGGGTGTGTGTTCACTACTGTGTGCATGCACTTGGATGGGTTAAATGCAGAGGACAAATTCCAAGTATGGGTCACCATACTTGGCCACACACCACTTCCCTTTCCCTATATGTGTGTGTTTATTAGGTTTGGGGTCAGTAAGTTTTTTTTTCTTTCTCTCAATTCTCTTATTCTCACCAAGTAAAAACAGAAATATTGTGAAATATTATTACAATATAAAATTACTGTGTTTTTTAGTTGAATATGTTTTAGTAAATCAACTCCATCGCACACCTGCAGATGATAGGTGCGTAGGATAATAGAACCAACCAAGTGGATCGTTTTAACAGACAAGCAATTCC
>JAFVLL020013101.1:0-13420 GCA_021397915.2 Tor tambroides | reverse complement strand
CGATCAGTCCTGGGGGGAGAGTCTTGGGGGAAGGTGGGCACATGGGTGCCATTGTCCTGAGCGCGTTCTCTCAAGTACTCCAACCTGCACGCTCGGCCGAGCTGCTGCGAGAGCAGGGACTGCAGCTGAGAGCGCTCCATAGAGCCCAGCAGGATCATGGACTCTGGAGCCAGGTGGGGACACAGGCAAGGGAGACAGCAGAGAGACCAGAAAGAGAGGGAAAGAGAGAGAAAGAGAGAAGTGAGAGAGACACAGAGGGATAGCTGGAGGAATGGGGGATAGCAAAGGGAAATGGTGGGAGGGCGGGAAAGGAGATGGAGAAGGTAAAGAATGTTTGTCACAGGGTATGAGGTGGAATTGTGGGATTACATTTCCAACTGTGAGCTTTCATTTGGGAACATCAAGAAAATGTCTGGAAAAGAAACTGTACTAAAATCAGTAAAACGTCAAAAAAGATATTTACAGCCTCATTTTTACACACTT
Organism: Tor tambroides; assembly: GCA_021397915.2. Classification (NCBI taxonomy): domain Eukaryota; kingdom Metazoa; phylum Chordata; class Actinopteri; order Cypriniformes; family Cyprinidae; genus Tor; species Tor tambroides. Next base: position 12,937 of record JAFVLL020013101.1, on the reverse strand, counting down.
ATTTACTTGCATTTTTCTTTTTAGCACACTGTCCATTTTTAAGCATCATACAAACACCTAAACTAAACTGTTTCTCAAATTCATTCAGAAGCTCATTTACTTTCCAGGCATCTACATCTGTACACGTCTAGTTTTCAAGCAATATATTAACTCAAAATCGTTATTAGGTATATTTTACACATTTAAAAAATCGAAATATAAACCTTGAAATAAACAAATGTCTAGGATTTTGAAAAAAAATTAAATAGAAGCTTTAAAAAAAAAAACGTATACAAAATGTTTCAGATTCTACACTAATCAAATAATTAAAATGATTTGACTCTGTACAAATGGTCAGATGTTCTTCTGTAGGCCAGGTGCTCTTTGGATTATTTCAGTCACATAATCATTCAGAAATCAGTCTAATATACAGATTTGGTGCTCAAGAAACATTTTGTATAATTATAAATGTTCAAAACAGTGGCTCAGCTTAATGTAGCCCTTCTAGAAAATATAATAATAATAATAATAATAATAATAATAATAATATTTTTTTTTTGTCAGCAAGTTTTTTTTTTCTAGAAATTAATAAAACTCATATTTTATATATGTATTATATGAAGTACACACACACACACACACACACACACACACACACATGCACACGCACTACTTTGCTATCTAGATACTGGTATCAGTCATTGGAAACTCATTTTGAGTGCAGCTCATTTCTTGCTGAAAATGGTTCAGCAATCAAAAGCTGATATTGCAGAGTTATTTCAGCCGAATCACTCTTCTATATTGAGCAAAATGGGGAGAAAAGACACTTTGGGAAGAAGACTGTCTAAAATTTGTCTTAAAATTCCTAACATGTGCAGAACAACTGATTTTTTTTGGTGCAAAATATACCTTTAAACAGATCTTTTATGTCTCACCTTTGGACTCCACCAAGGCCAGGGTTTTAAGCTGGCCTGTTATGAGAGCTTCCTGCAGATCCCGGTAAGAGGACGAGAGAGTGATATACCGCACGTCTCTCACCATTATGTCCTCCACACGGATATTATACTTCCTACAGGTAAATAAAAGAGAGAGAGAGAGAGACATGGGAGTAAGCATTCAAAAAGCCAGGGGAATGATATGAGAGTGATAATTTGGGGAAGTTACGTAACAGCCCTCACTCCTGTCCCCAGCCCAGCTCTGGCAGGTAGGGAAGTTTCTGGATCCGGATGATGGAATCATAGAGGGAAGGCTGCAGACTCTGAGCCACGGCATTGGCCAATATCACAGCGATCATCACGGGCAGGATGTGCGAGATTTGACCAGTCAGCTCGAACACAATGACGGCGGTGGACACGGTGTGCGTGACTGCGCCAGAAAGAGCCGCCGCCCCTGTGGGAATCACCATTTCGTCCCGCATCAAATTACAGTAGCAGTCACTTGCCGCAAGCCATCTGATTTCCTATTGTGCTCCTGACAAGCTTTCTGCTCCGCTGCACGATGCAGCACTACCGCTGAAGCCATTTCCACAGGCAAGATCTAATTTGGCTGTTGGTCTGTGTGGGTTAATGAAAAATGTATGACTCTTGCATACAACACCCTGCAGGTTCAATTACGTGTGTGAATAAGATATAGCTACGACGGGCTGAAACTGATGGCTTTTGAAAGAAAACAAATAGACATCCGCAAGAAGGCATGCACAATCGACGCTCTCACCTACAACTGCGTATCCGCCGGGAACTATGGGATATACAGTGTTGTCGGCATGTATCCCTTCGGGGAAGACGGCGGCCATGCTCTCGCCGACCAGTCGACCGAACGCAGCCCCTGTACGACACAGAATTCACAACCTAGTGTTGATTCAATGACATTTTGAATGTGGAAAAAACACCAAATTTGAAAAAAACACCAACACATGCTTGACGAATACTTACATGAGGTCACAAACATTGACTCCAGTGATTTTGACGTGTTTACACACAGGCTTTAGACAGTGATGAGGGATGGAAATGGAGAACATGATTGCGGGAAAAGGAAAACAACCATTAAAAACAAACTAAAGTATGGTGGCTGGTATGAACACAAGAGCAAAATAATGTTCAAAAGTGCTCGCTCATACAATAGTGAATTGAAATGGAAACCAAAAAAAGCATATCCCACAGTGTTGACTTTCAAAAACAACACACGCACACTATAATCACATACCAATGAGGAAAACCGGCATGAAGGCTCCGCAAGGCACAGGCATTGTTGTGGCCACAGCTGACATCCAGAACTGAGAAAAACATTTAGAAGCCACAAGGTCACACACTTGGACAAAGACATTGTTTAATAATTAAGCAATATCACACTCGCAATCGTGATGCTGTACTGAAAATCAGGACGGCTGTGATTCACCAAAACTGTGCTGGTTTTTAATATATCAGCACAATTCAACATACACAATGGACCCTTTTCACAAGACTGTGATGACGTGTTTAACGGTCATCAGCATCATGGATCCTCGAAAGTTTTTTATATTTTGATTTTTAAAAAGATGTATGTACATTTATATCACTATACTAGTTAACGCTAATGCGAGGGTGTTTCTAATGCAGCATCTATGGGAGGGATGGTAAATTTGACATTGTTCTCTCTTCTGACTGCCGTTATCAGTCTCTCTCAATTTTTTTCTTTTTTTGAAAGTCATGAAAACACTATTGTGGAGTTCTTCTTTTGCTATTTGAGCAAATGAGAATGCAACAAATACATTTATGGTACTCTCCCATTCACTGATCTTCAAGTTAACACAACTATGACAACTTCCGTAGCTGAGAAACCCGGAAATGTGAAAAAGGTCCATAGTTCAATAAAGTTAATACTGAGTAATTGACATTTCAGAGACAACATGACCAGATGTTTTGTTTCTGCAACTAGAACAATTACAAAATAAGCAGTATAATACAATGTTACATACATTTTTAATATATTGTCACATATTACCCAGTGTTTAAAATTGCTGTTAAAGAAATAGTTCACCCAAAAATAAAAATGTACTGAAAATGTACCTACCCTCAGGTTATCCAAGATGTAGATGAGTTTGTTTCTTCATCAGAACAGATTTAGAGAAATTTACATCACTTGCTCACCAGTGGATCCCGAATGGGTGCCGTCATAATCAGAGTCCAAGCAGTTGATAAAAACATCAAAATAATCCACAAGTAATCCACACCACTCCAGTCTATCAATTACCATCTTGTAAAGTTAAAATCCTGTGTGTTTATAATAAACAAATCTATCATTAACATGTTTTTAACTTCAAACCATTGCTTCTGGCTAAAATACAAGTATTCTATCTATAACATTATAAAATTAGGGATACATAATATTTCTCCAGTGAAAAGGTATAAAGGATAAATATGCACAGATCAAGCACCGTTTACAAGTAAAAACAGTTCTGAAGAAATATGTTGGTAGATTTTGATTTGAGAGAACAACAGGGGATGGACTTTTTCACTGGAGGAAGCAATATATTGAATTATAGACCTTTGTTTTGGCCAGAAGCAACACTTTAAAGTTAAAACATCTCAATGATGGATTTATTTATTACAAACCAGTAGCTTTTCACTTTACAAAATGTTAACTGATGGACTGCAGTCGTGGATTATTTGAGGATTATTGTGTTGTTTTTATCAGCTGTTTAGACTCTTATTCTGATGGCACCCACTCACTCCAGAAGATCCATTGGTGAGCAAGTGCAGTAATGCTAAATTTCTCCAAATCTGTTCTGATGAAGAAACAAACTCTGGCCTGAGGGTGAGTATATTTTCAGCAAATTTACATTTTTGGCTGAATTATTCCTTTATATTTTCCTTTATATTTTATATAATAAGGTGAGACACACCTTCATGACAATGAAGAGGAGAAGTGTGATGAACACACTGACTTGTGGGTGCTTCCAGGCCTGAGGTACATGACTTGAGTACATAAACTCCTCAGCAACACCTTGCTTGTACCAGGTTTGGTTGTCAAACAGTGCCACTAGTGACTCATGTTGAGTCAGCTAAATGAGGAGGCAGCGCAGTTTGTTATTTAATGCATAATTACTGATCTGGAACAAATAAATCTATCAGCATGAAGCACACTTGAAAGACTGAAACATTCTGGTTGTGTAGAAAGAAAAAAGATATAGAGAGGGAAATCTGAAAATTTCAATGAGACACACAGTAAATCTCAAACATCAGACCTGGCCTGCCATAAACTGTCCAAACCCTGGAGGAAAGGTGAGTGTAGAGATAAGAAGAGTGACCACTGCTGGATACACTAGTCTTCTATGGGAAGCCAAACATGAGAAAGAATAATTACATTTTATATAATAAAAAATACATTTGCTACTATAATATAATAATTTTGTAACATTCTTAACAATGAAATGAAATTTTATGCTGAGCTAGTACCTAAACAAAATACATTGTACAACAAGAATTATTGTTAATGTAAGAGAAGAAACTCACTTTTTTAGCAAAAACTTGTTGATGGTTTTCTGTTTTCTCATAGACTCCACTATGATCCTGTTCAGGTAGACGTACAACGCCCCTCCAAAACCACTGGCAATCCTAAAAATAAATTAAAAACAGAAGAACTGAAACATCAATTTCATAAAACATGACAAGAGGTACTGTATAACTATGATCACTGCACATTTCTATTTTACAGCTAAGAACTAAGAATTAAGAACTAAGAATAACTAGCTAGTTGGATTTACAGACTAGATGTGAGAACTGGCCTGTCAACCTGTTTGAACGCAGAAGTATAAGCTTTGCAAATACACAGTTCAAAAGAGCTTAGACATTTTAACACAAATGATCTTAGAGAAGGATATCAGTTTGCATGAAATCTGCCTTTTGACTACCGTCATTTAAATGATATAAATCAAACTTGTGTTTGGGAGAAAGATGGCAAAGGTGAGACACAAACCCGAGCACAGCAAAAGCTGGAAGCTCTTGAAGGTCAAAGGGAAAGTCCAGCCGAAAGCGAGTTTTAAAGAGAGCCGTGATTGTCTCTGCAATATGGCGAAGAGAGAACGACAGTCAGAAATTTATGACGAATGAATCATCTGACTCTGCTGGCTATCAAAACGGATTTCTCCCTCACCCTCATCCTTATTCCACACCGCCAGCACCCTGAAGATAAAGGCACTGAAGGTTGCGGCGAAGAATCCTCTCCAGTAGTTCCTCACGGCAAAGAACGTAGATGTGACCTCAATACTAAACAGCACTCCTGCCACAACACAGCAGATCATACGACAAACAACTCTGTTCAAAGCTGGAAGTATACAGGGGAACGTTACTGTCGTAAATGTGATATGGCGTTATCTCCAGTGGCCAGCTATGATCACAATGTCTGGACTTACCTCCAATAGGGGCTGCAAAGCAACAGCCCACCCCCACTGCACAGGCGGCTGACAGCATCTCAGTGTTCCTCAGCTCATTCTGTCAGATTAACAAGAAAACATAATACATGCAAATCCTGTTTCAAACGACTGTCGCCGTGGCATTTCACAGGCAGCCAAGAGTGGAACAGGGTAATTACACTGACGGATACATGGCAAAGACATGCGGAACAAGGTATTGCTATGAACACAATTAAAAAATGGACAAACACTGCTCTTTCATTCACTATATGCTATCTTTGTGAACGTTTGCTGCGGCCAGGGAGGATGAAGTCCGGTAAGACTTTAAATTACAATGGAAAAAATGGTAAACTTGAGAAAAAAGGAATCACAAATGGAGATTTAAAAAAATAAAACTCGCTTTTTTTGTTCATTATAACACTTTCAATCAATCGGATCACATGGACACACCCAAACATAATAATACCTGCATCTTACCTTGTTTCCCTCAAAGGGCTCTTCCTTCAGCAGTAAATCAAAATAACACACATACAAGTGAGTATCTGCACTCTGTTCTTTCAAAACCTATCAATACTTTAAGTACTTACACTGCTGTTGTTTCAAGTCTGTATCTACAAAAAATAAATAATTTTATTAAAAATGAATCTTCATAATTTTGGATCTATCTATCTATCTATCTATCGATCGATCGATCGATCTGTCTGTCTGTCTGTCTATCTATCTAATCATTCAGTCGTGTATTAAATCTTATTGATAAACTGCAATCTCCCCTATAAATTATTCTGATATCATAGGTGAATTTTCCCTCAATATGGCAACATTATCCCCATACAGAAGCCTATTTCCTCCACTGAATAAAAATAAAAAAGGTAATTATGAGTTTTTATTTTAGTTTACATCTAGCAATTCTGACTTTTTTCTCAGAATTACATGATAAAAACTCACAATTACGAGTTATAAAGTCAGAATAGCGTGATATATTCACAATTCTGCCTTTTTTCTTGCAATTGTGAGTTTATATCTAGCAATTCTGACTTTTTTTCAGAATTGTGAGATATAAACTTGTAATTGTGATTAATAATGTCCAGTTCTGAGAGGGTTAGGGTAAATAGTTAAAAAAAGAATTCTGACTTTATTTCTCAGAATTGCGAGATTATATCCCACAATTCTGACTTTATAATTTGCAATTGTGAGTTTACATCACGCAATTCTGAGAAAAAAAGTCAGAATTGTGCGATGTAAACTCACAATTGTGAGAAAAATACTCACTATTACCTTTTTAAATTTTTTATTCAGTGGCAGAAACAGGCTTCCATAATCCCCTTTATCTTGCTACTAGTAATTTTCCTTTACCCTGGCACTAATTGGTGCTCATTCATATCCCAATATCAAAGTAACACCCACAGGTATGAGGTGTCAGACAAATAATTATCAGCACGGCCTTTTACCCCGGACCCCACTGCCTGACTGACTGTGTAAACATGCCATTGACATTTGCCTAATTAAAGTGCATTCAATTACAATGAAACAGTTAAAATGTGCCGGAATGTTTATGGTTTCCGATTTTCTGTCAGATTCACTCTGCTCTAACAACATGTTATTGATCCATTCCCCAGCGTGCTGTGATTTCTTAGGTTACTTTGTGGGCAAAGTCCAGAGGGTTGATATGGTATCACACAAAGGCCGTTTGACTCATTTTAGCATGATTTACAAACGGCTCCATTCACTGCGCCTGCAATTCCCTCGAGAACTGACACCTTATGTACTCTGACTAATCACAGACTAACAGAAAACCCTAGAGAACCCTCAGCTGCTTGTTTGTATGATACACGCAGATGAGACTGGAAGAACAAGGCCATGACGTTCCAAGTGCAGTGACATGTAAAATGATGATACAAACACAAGTCATTGGTAACGCTTTGTAATATCTCTTATTAATAGGTCATTATGAATAGGCCATTTCATTAAGATGCACTTAAGACGTTTAATTGATCAATAGTTAACATACAGTCAAAAGCTATTAGTAGATGGTACCCCAACTATTGCTGTTTTAATTCATTTTTTTTCCTTTTCAAGAAGAGTCTGAAAATATCAGATAGATTCAAACTCGCGCCGTGTGCACAAAAGAGAAAAATGTTGGAGCGTGTTCACATTTGTTATCTAATGCAATGAGATTCATACAATTTTAAGTGCCCAAAAGGGTGCAAATTCTTAATGGAGCCACTGTATATGACATTTCTGATTATATGATTGTAAATAATGTTCTGTAAAGCATATTATGTCATTTCTGTCAGGACCACTATCGTCAAAGATGGCTGACAATTAGCATACAGTTTGGATTGGCAGTATGGTTCTGTTCTGGGCAAGCCTAGCATGGATAAGAGCAGGGAGAGCATCAATAATCCCCCAGGGTAAACAGAACAGAACAACAAATGTATAGCAGACATCATTAAGGTTCAATAATTTAATGTAAGATTTTAGAAATTAGTCTGATTCAAAGGAGAATCAGAAGGCTGAATTATGGGAAGCCAAACGACCCTAAAGTGGGACGAAACAGCGCGGTATTAAAGTGCTCGCGCCGCGCTGACATGTCATCTGCGCGGCCCAATGGACCGAGCTTCACGACCAACTCGACAGCGCAGAGAAGACGTGTTTGTTAGCGCCACCCAATGGGCAGCGCGGCGCTGACAAACACCAAAAGTGGGACGAAACAGCACGGTATTAAAGAGTTCGCGCAGGGAGGAGGTGTTTGCAGCGCCACCGAACTGACAGCGCGGCGCGAACTAATCTCACCAGCGCGGCGCGAACGTAAGAAGTTCGTGTTTTCCCCTGAACGTTAACATAATGAAGATCAGTATTAAGTTATTACATTTCTTTTGCTTATTATCTTTCATATTACTACATTAACAGTAGTGTTAGCTACTTTGAAGAACTACACACATTGCCTATATATAATAGCCTATATAATAAGACTTTAATAAATTACAATACCATAGTCCTCTTGAGGAGCACACCCAGCTTCTAATATATATATATATATATATATTTTATTTTGTACCTAGTTATTATTGTTGTTGTCATCGTCAAGTTCTACATTCAGCACAAAATTGCAGTTATGTACCATTTTAAATTTGAACTATTATTAAATAGATATATGTGACCCTGGACCACAAAACCAGTCATAAGGGTAAAGTATTTAAAAAAAAAAAAAAAAAAAAAAACTGAAAGCTGAATAAATAAGCTTTCCATTGATGTATGGTTTGTTATGATAGGACAATATTTGGCCGAGATACAAATGTGAAAATCTGGAATCCGATGGTGCAAAAAAATCAAAATATTGAGAAAATCGCCTTTAAAGCTGTCCAAATGAAGTTCTTAGCAATATATATTACTAATCAAAAATTAAGTTTTGATATATTTACGGTTGGAGATTTACTAAATATCTTCATGGAACATGATCTTTACTTACAGTAATATCCTAATGATTTTTGGTATAAAAGAAAAATTGATCATTAAAACCCATACAATGAATTGTTGGCTATTGCTGCAAACATATCGTGCTTTTTGTGGTCCAGAGTCACATATATGGGATTTTTTGTCTCTAAAAACCAGGGAACGTCCAAGGTAATGTTATTTAACTTTAACAATGCAATTTTATATAATGGCTACGTTTGGCTTTTCTCTACACTCCATATTAAATAAATAAATAAAATGTAATTAATTAATAAAAAATAAAAAAAACTCAAAAATTCAAAATTGGGGACAGTGTATGTAAATTCAATATGATATATTTTGAATTTTTGCACTGCATTGTATTTTAGGGTTATCAGAAAACACATGAAAATTAACCATGATTTTATTACACTAACCATTTAACCATATTTGTAGTTCAACTGTTGTTAAACAAATGACAATCAATCTGTCAAAATCAATCCATGGTTACTGCACATTTACTATAGTAAAACCATTCTTAATTTCCGTATTTCCGTAAGGTAAAATTAATGGATAATGTCCTGGCAGAAAAGTATCAGTAAATTTTGCTCTTTTTTCAGTATAGCCTAATTATATGCTACAGTTACACAAATATCCTTAAATGTAAAATTTACTTAAAATATGCCTTGAATGAAACCATAAAACATTTTATGAGAGGAAAATGGAAGTTTCTGCTTTGAACATACTAAATATAGCCTATATGCTTCAAAGTAGCTAACACTACTGTTAATGTAGTAATATGAAAGATAATAAGCAAAAGAAATGTAATAACTTAATACTGATCTTCATTATGTTAACGTTCAGGGAAAAACACGAACTTCTTATGTTCGCGCCGCGCTAGCAAACACGTCCTCCCTGCGCTGTCGAGTCGGTCGCGCCGCTCGGTCCATTGAGCCGCGCCTATGACAGGTCAGCGCGGCGCGAACTCTTTAATACCGCGCTGTTTCGTCCCAGGTGGGTAGGTGGGTGGGTAATTAACTATTGAGCAACACGAAAGCTGGTGATAATACTGAAAGACCTTATATATGAGTGCTGTGATAGGTGTCGCATCCCTATAGGTAGACATGGATCAGCTGAGAGTCAGCTAATGTGAGCTTAACTAACGTGACCTGCCAGAGCTGACTATGACGCTAGATAATGTTTGTTATTGGAAGGTATTATAAAGTGTTACCAAAGTATGAAATGTCAGAAAGTTACTGACAAAAGACAGCATTAGTAGAAAGCGTCTCACCATGTAGATACCTCCAAACAAGGCCATGAATTTGCTCAACAGAGCTGCACACAGACTGGCAACATGAACAAATGGTCCCTAGAGGATGCAAGAGGAGATAGAAATAACAGATGTGATCACAGGGCGAAGGCTTAAAGTATTTTAGCATTAGAACGCTTATCTAGGATCAGATATCCCCTCTCATGCACCTCTTTGCCCAGAGGCATGCCACTTCCAAGGGCACAAGTTAAGCCAATCACTTTGGCGACGAAGGTTTTGAAAGTGAGGTACTCTTTCAGCACCACACCCCGGAGAATGGTCTTCATCTCTGGGATCCCAGAGCCTAGAGGAAGAATAGACGAAGGGGGTTGCAAAGAGATCTGAGAACACGTAAAGGCCATTTGGCTTAAATTGATTACGTGAGCATGGGTGAGTGTGTGTGCGTATCTCACCCACTGCCTGTGGCGCCAGTATCTGTGTGAAGCCGGCGGAGAAGGTGATGAGAACCACTGGGTAAGTGACCCAGGCCAGGTACTGCAGCAACATGTTACTGTGCAGACCACCATACATCCACTTCTGTGCTGCAGACATGACACACACACACACACACACACACACACACACACACACACACACCATATAATTACATCTCTGTAGAGGAATAAGATGTGTTCCAATCTGTGTACTTATGTGCTATTCTATGCCATTTGTAGTATAAATAGTGTGAGTAGTGTGTTCATATTGAAAATTGCAAAAGGAAAAAGCACACTTCATATACCCAGATGGTGCACTTAATGAACCAAAAAAAATGTACTTAATGTACTCAACATTCACTCAACTGTCTAAAATTCATACACTAGATGGTATGAATATAGTACATAGTAATGTATGGTCATTTGGTACACAGCTATAGACTATTCATGTACATTTACTTGTCCTCTGTTATTTAATTGTTAATTGACTAAGTTCATTTTCCTGCCCAATTTTCTGGAATTTATACTGACACCTATTGGTGTGGAAGAAAAAACAAAGTTTTTTTTTTCTTTAGATAGAATCAAACTATAGACCATGCATCTACATTTACTTGCTATTTGTTCATTACATTGTTCAATTCATTTTTCTTAACAATTTGACAGTTGTCTTAAAATTTATACTGACACCTATTGGCATGGATGCAAAAGCAGACATTTTTTATTTTACATGGAGAAATGCCCATATCTGAATCAAACTTGTACTCTTGTTATTTAGTTGTTCATTTTTAAATTAATTTTCCTAACCAATTCAACAGTTGTCTTGGAAGTTATACTGACACCTATTGGTGTGGATGAAAAAGTGAAGGTGTTTTAATTGAATAAATGCCCATTAACTTATTCAAACTATATACTGTACAGCTACATTTACTTGTGCACTTTTATTTAGTTGTTAATTGTTTCACTTCAGAATTTATACTGACACCTACTGGTGTGGATGAAAAAGACATTATTTTTTTTATTTGAACAAATGCCCAAAACTGAATCAAAAGTACACACAAATAAGAGGACCCAAATGATCTCAGTGGCCACCCTAGTTTTTTCCCCCCTATGATTTCAACATGGCAGCCAACATTAGGGGGTGATCTACTCTATGGCCTTGCCCTGTAGGGAACACTTTGTTGCTCTTGCACATTTGCAATGCCAGTCGTTTGCCATTTGTCAATTTATGAGTCTGTAGGGTGCTCATTGTCCACCCTAAAAGCTCCCTTCCTGGACTTCCACCAACAGTCCATGTGACATTGCAAGACCAATGTGTGGACTTGAAACGGGCCCTGTGTAAAATAAAATAGCTTTTTTTGGGCCACTGATATGACTGGAGTCTTTATTTCATGTGAGTGTACATGATTTAACATATCTTAACATATCTAAAAGCACTATTTGTCATTTTTGTACATTTCTGAGGTGTTTTTGTTTTATATTTTATATGTGAAAGCACTAGATGTCGCTTAATGCTGCAACGCTAAAAAACTGCCCTTGATATGTGCTAAGACAATTCTGTGCCTTTTTGTTAATTGACTGAACCGCCACACCCCAGTCCTTGTAAATAAACTCATTCTTTTGTAAAAAGATGTCAGTGAGTTGGCACCAATTCGTTCAGGCATTAATGTACCTTCCATCCCAGAATACACATGATGACGATATCCCGCTGAAAAAAAAAATACTTGACTGATTAAATGACACCATCTGTACTTTCACGGAACCCTGTCAAGCAGAAAATTGTCCTTTTCTTTCTTTTCATTCTTTTCTCTCTCTCACCTTGCTGGCAGAAGGCAATAGTGTAGTCCATGGCCCAGCTGACCAATGCCATGAGAAGCCCCAGGAGGATGAGAAAGATCCAGTCTTCACCCACACGGGAAATCAAGAACTTCTGACACCGTGACGTACAGACTGCAGATAGACATTGTAGAAATAATTCACCAAAAACATGACAATTCTGTCATCATTTACTCACCCTAAAGTCGTTCCAGACCTGTATTACTTTCTTTTTTTTGATGAACGCAAACGGTGAATTATAATAATATGCTGTTTGCTCCTGTCCAAACAGTTCTGAGTAATAAGCACCAACGCTCTGAAGCTTAAAAATATGCAAAAGCAGCATGAAAATCAATTTATGCTACTGTTCAAAAGATTAGGGTCTGTAAGTTTTTTAATGTTTTTTAAAGTAGTCTCTTCTGCAGGCATTTTCAGTCATCAATCATTCTAACATGCTGATTTGGTGCTCTAAAAACGTTTTATATTATTATTAATGTTGAAAACAGCTGTGCTGCTTAATATTTTTATAACAGTTGTGTACTTAGTTAGTGTTTGTACACGGGTATATTTGTAGCAATTAGG
>JAFVLL020013098.1:0-61291 GCA_021397915.2 Tor tambroides | reverse complement strand
AGTGCAAACAGGGTTGTTAGTGGGGTGAAAGGTGATGATTCTGGGGGTCCTCGGCTAGTGGGGGGGTGGGGGGCTTTACCATGATTTCGCAGAGGGGGATCTACGCAATGTGTGTTCTCACTACAAGTTTATTTAAACCAGTTTGCATGACTTAGACCAGTTTAAACCTGCCCGTTGACACTGCAATGGATATTGGTGGCATGGCCAATAGGGCCCATAACCATCACGGCCTTCTTGTCTCTCAAATCAGGAGGACATTAATGGCATTTCTGCCTAGTTTGTAAACAGGGGAGGTCTCTGATTACATCTGGGCCAGAATTGATCGGCAAGTACTTGTGAGTGTCTCCAGCATCTGCGACTAAGCAGCTTTTCTGGGTATACCACTTGTGGTAAATAACCACATGGCTACCCCAGAAGTGGACTACTTAGTAAGACTGTCAGTAGTATCTACTGTCAGTAGAATGTATTTCTCTTTCCCACATAGATCCGAAGTTGCTTGAGGGTTGAAGCAGAATTTGATCCTCTGCTTCTGTGCTGTTGGAAATTTGTGTCGATTTCACATTAGTGAATTCTGTCATTAGTGAATTCTGTTTTTGAATTCACTGGCAAGGTAGCTATTTCCTGGAGCAGATCTGTTTCAACTGGCTCTGTAATGGAACTCAGAGTCCTATCTTGAGTGAGGTCATTGGTGAGATTTTTAGACTAAGGGTAGCCAACCCTGCTCCTAGAGGGCTACCTTCCTGCTAATCTCACATAGCCAGACCTTCGGACTGACGGCACAAGGTCTGGACTCCATTCCAGCTTTCATTGGCTTAGGACCGCCCAAGAGGCTGTCTGACAGACATGTAAAGCAACCAATCATAGCTCATTTTGTTTAAGGCACGGACAAACCATGCCCACTTGCGCTTGACTGCGCTTGAACACACCGCACTGCACCGACTACAGCCGACTGCAAACTAACATGTGTGTTCTGCGCCTGCGTGAGAGGAATTAACTGTCTATATTAGCAGCTATCAATAGTATATATTCATTCAAAATGAGAAACCGAAACAAGGAGATATGAGATATTTGCAGATATACGAAACGTAAACAAAGTAGCGCTTACTTACCATTTTGAATATCAGGTATGTTAATTACTTTCTTCATTTTAAGCAGCTCATGTTGTTATGAAAATATTCAAATTTTGGAATTCTTGGGTAAGATTACGTAACATTAGAACAGCCTTCTATCTGTGCCACTTTCATTTACTTACTCGTTTTCATCACTTTCGCTTTAATTCTCTTTTAATTCTTATTAACTAAACTGAACACCTAATCAGAGTTCTCACTCCCGCTGACGGCCCCAATGCCGATTCAACATGCTAAATCGGGCAAACTGCCACCGACATGAGCCCAACGACAGCTGATGTGTAGAACACTCCAAACAAACTAGCCAGACAGACGCACAGTCTGGTGACCGACCGTCGGCTTAGTGTGTCCCAGTCTTTAGCGTCATGTCTAGGGGCATGAAAATGTAAAGTCAATGTGTCTACAATAACATACCAATATGCAACCAATAAATCACTCACTGATGAACACTGTGTAAGTTTGCTGCAACAATGGCACCAAAGTCAATGTCGTTACCTTCACATACTTTTGAAAATCCAGCAATAAGTGCAAACTGATAAGCGTTCATTGTCACAGCTGTAAACACGATGGCTTTCTTCTTCCATGGTGTGTCACATTAAATAATGTCACACACATCTCCCAGAATACTGTAGAATTCAATCAATCAGATGACAACTTTGAAACTCCTGAAGTGTCTTCCATTTTGTGTACCTTACGCACCTGACATTCAGCCAAAAGTCTGTGGCCATGACGTCTGAGGCTGAGATCGTCTTGCACACTTCAGTTCCAATCCACATTTAATAATCCTAAACACTGTTATCATCTGGTTTATGTGTGTTTGATTGGAGCAAAATCTCTGCCGAAAAGTAGCCCTCCAGGAGCAGGTTTGTCTACCCCTATATTAGATGAATCCTCACAAGAGATGTGTTGACAGCAGCTAGACCACCAAGAGGTCCTAGTTTTTTAGATTCAATGGATGTAATGTGGCTGATCAGATCCAGAAAGAAGAAGGAGTATCTTTCAAAGGATGTGAAGACCTCTTACAACTTCTAAATCTAGAGATCCTTGTTTTCAAGCCCTAGAGCACGGGTCTCCAAACTCAGTCCTGGGGCTCCAACTTCCCTCAACACACCTGCCTGGAGGTTTCTAGACTAGCATGCCTAGTAAGACCTTGATTAGCTGGTTTAGGTATGTTTAATTAGGCTTGGAGCTAAACTCTGCAGGACACCAGCCCTCCAGGACCGAGTTTGGAGGCCCCTGACCTAAAGTCTTTAACAAACCCACCAATGACTGTACCTGGTTTGTGAATTTCTGGAATGCTGCCAAATCTCCATAACCATTTTACATAAGGGGCTCCTAGGACACTATTTTTCTTTAAGCAATCTGGAGGGCACAAGATTCAAATCTCAGTTTAACAGTTTAACAGCTGAGCCCAAGGATCTGTTACTAATTCGAAAAAGTCACTTTAGAACTAGTAATGAAGGAACGTTGAGTTGCTTCAATGAGAGCTGTGTTACTGCATTGAAAGCTCACTGTATTATGTATAGTAGAGTATTATGAGGGAGAGATGGAGCGAGCGAGTCTGATTACCTGCATCTGATACAGCATTCATTCTTCAGCTCAATCTCAAATTCACAAAAAAAAAACAACAACAACAAAAAACCATTCGTTTTAATATCCCCTGAGGAAAGCGATAACTTTGTTGTACTATCCTTTCATCTATTAAAGGTGATTTCGATGACAGCGCTGCTCAGTGCATTTGTTGGCTGTGTCTTCAAAGTAAAAATAACTTCCTTGTTTACAACCCTTTTTAAGTCTCTTTCAAAATAAAAGTCTTTGCTGCTGACTCACTCATAAAACAGTCTCTTCTCATCTAATGGCAGAATAAAGTAACTAAAATAACCATCACAAACACACATACAGTGTCTCAAAACCAAATACTATTATTAAATAAATTATTGGCGGGTTCATGAGCGCTGAAAGGCCGCTGAGCTCACATATCTGAAAACATGGAAGCAAATTTTCAAATAGGTGTTACCTTTATTTACAAACCACCCAAAAACTCTTAAAACTACATTCTGTGACACAAAAACAGTATTTTTTTTTATAAAACTATAGTGGATTTGGGTGTCGCCATGACACTCACTGTGAGAAATGCTGCAAGCAGAGTGATACTAAAGGTGAAATAGGTGAATATCTCATGGGTGGGAAGACCTCTCTCAGCCAATCAGATTTGAGGACCAGAAAGAACTGTTGTATAAATGTAAATATTTCCAAACACACTGACAGTGCAAAATCTGAACTAAAAGTAATGAAATAAGTATTTTTGTTGTCTTGTTCATCATTGGAAAGCAGAATTTAAATAATATACAATTTATTAACCCCTTATTGACTGCATTTATTCCACTACCTCCTCCTGCATTTCTTTTACTGCTACTTTGAAGGCAAGGTATTAAGCATTTCAAATAAGCCCATTGTCTGGCATCTCACTTTTTTAAAAGCAAATATGTGTTCTGTTGTGAACTGCCCCTTGCAACTGTCACTCAATGGTCAAAAATGTTGACAAACTGGACAGATGAATCATTTTCAATGATCACAGACATCACAGAGTTAACCTGTATTATGGTTCTGATGTGTGAATGTTATCTTAAATGAATAGTTCACCCAAAAATTAAAAAAAATCCTCTATCCACAATAATGCTTCCTCCAGTGTAAAATTCATCTGGTCTGAATCAGGAGAGAAATCTGTACAGATCAAGCATGGTTTACAAGCCAAAAAAATCCAAAACAGCTCTAAACAAATATGTGGCTGGATTTTGATGCTATGGATTATGGACTCATATTTTAGTTAAAAACGTGATGGATTTGTTTCAGCTTTTGTCTTCTCAAGAGACATTAATTGACTGCAGAGGAGCCATTGCTGAGACACTGATGCAATAACACATTTCTCCAAATCTGATGAAGAAAGAAACTCATTCACATCTTGGATGGCATTAGGATGAGTATATTCTAACCAGTTGTTCATTTTTGGGCAAACTACTCCTTTAAAAATAAAAACCATTTCAAAAGACAATTCAACAATTTTACGGTACTTTACTGAGTTTAATGCTTGAAAGAGGCTACTGAGTCCCCACTTAATCTCAGGGCTCTCCTCCTTATTGAGGCTGTCATGCTGCCTAACGTCTCCTTTTTTGGAAGGGACAAACTCATCCAGGTTCTGACCAACAGGAGACTGAGTAAATGATGACAGAATTTTCATTTTTGCGTGAACTGTCCCTTTAAGGCTTTCCTCCCCGTCATCCTTGAGCCGCGCGTGTCATCTCTCTCTGGTTGCAGGCTTGCGCGGGGAGTAATTTCAGCGTGTGGTGAGTGGACAGTACCTCCACTGGGAGTGCTGGCAATCATGGGGGAAACAATGTTTACATCGATCAGCTGTCAGGAAGATTTATGGCTTCATTTTGCTGTAATAGAGAATTAGTGGGAAGATTATCAGGGACTCAACACTGGCGCATGTTACCTGTGTCTAGGCCAGCAATTTGTCTCCCTGAAGCAGCATAACATTTGTGACAGCACCAGCACTTGCCCTAATTCAATCAAGAGAAAATGTTGGAATTAATTTGTTACAAGAAAATTTAAATATGTTCAGCAGACCGTGGCTGCGGAGCGGAGAGGGAAAACTGCTGATTTATAGTCCGGGCAAAATATCGATCGTCTGCTATCCGGGGCCCTTGTGGAGGGTTTAATGTGTAATAATTTCCAATTTAAAGCTGCTCTCAGAGATCAGCGGGTCTTTGTCAAATGACCTGTTAGGATGGTAATGCTGGTGTTTATCTGTCCCAGCATCTTTAACGCGCCTGACATGGATTTTATTGTGCATCACGCGCACCCGCTAGACCTTTAGTGATAAGACACATGTAAGGAAATCAATGCGTGTAACCTGTCCGCTCAGTAATTACAACAGGGTGACTTACAGCAGGGAGAGAGAAAGACAATGGCGGGATTCTCTTTCTGTCTTTCTATCTTTCTTAGGTGAATATTCTTATAGCTTTGACTGTGATATCATTGTCGCTCATGCTTTCGCTGTCATGATAAACCTGTGTTTAATCTCACACACACAGAGACAGACAGATAGAGAGAAACCCTGCTCTGACCTGTTAGGGTTTCTCCTCTCCTGTGTGTCAATCACTATGCACACAGCAGAAAACTTTCATCATTCTCTCCTTCATCCCTCATTTGATCCACGTTTCCATGTTTTACCAATACAATGAAATTTTTCATATTCATATTGTAAAAAAACAAAACAAAAACACTCTCACCAGGACTCACTCGTGACAGATTGTTGGTTCACTTTCCTTCTCTTTTCCTATTTCTCTTATATTTGATAAAAGCAGAATAACAGTAAATCAGTTCCATGTTGTTGTATATGAATCAACTTTACAGATTACAGAACAGAGCCAGGCACAGCAAAAAGGCAAAGCGTGCCCATTAGCATGTTGTAATTGCTGCCTAATTAATTTCTCTCACCATGAATACATTAGGGCTGCATGGGAGACTCAGGCAGGGGTGATTTGTTTTAGTATGGGCACAAACATATGAATAAACATTAAATCAGACCAGCAGGGCCAACAAGAGTTTTTTATTGCAGATAATTGCCAGGTGTGGAAGACACAGAACTTCATGATTCAACAGGAATAATGTGAGCCTTTCTTTGTTTCCGTTCTTATTTTAAACGACAAACATTCCGTCGTCTGAAAGGGTCTGAAACTGTTATCTCTGATCTCAAAGATGTGCTGAATGTATGTAAGCAGTGGCAGATTTAGGTATGGGGGACATGGCCCGGGGATGCATCTTGCCAGGGGTGGCATGGGATGCACAAAATAAAAAAAAATAAAAAATAAATAATCAATCAATCAGACTGGTGTTTTGCACAACAAATTTTTTCTCGCTCATTTGCATGTCATGGTTGTTGCCAACTTTGCAATTTTGTTACTAAAGTTAACATCTTTTCAGATTACCCTAAAAGTGACTCAAACAAGAAAAAGGCACATATTTTCTCTCTAAACTGCACACAATACACAAGTGGAAACCATTGAACTGCTGGCAAGCCAAGCAGCATGAGAGGTGCTTACACAATACCTAAACTTAACAACTACCTTACTAACTATTAATACGCAGCAAACTAGGAGTTTATTGAGTCAAAAATTATAGTTAATGGTTTATTAATAGCAATAATTGGACCATAAAATGACTCTTACCAAATGCATCACAATTCATTCATAATATTACTGTGAAAATAGAGTTTCATTGACTTGTTTTCTGATTTGTGTGAAATCTTTAAGAATAACATAAGACCAGTCTGTACACCACCAAGGCTGATTCTTGTTTGAAGAGCAATAGTGTAATAATCAGGTTCTTTATAAGTGTGTTGTTCTATTTGTGTATTATAGGATTTGTGCAATTTAGTTTTTCTTGTGTTTGTTTTGTTAAAGATGGAGTGTTAGTGTAATAATTCCATTCATTCATTCATTCCATCCTTTCCATCTACTCACTGAGCCGCCACACCGCCTGTGTAATAATTCAATTCTCTCTTTTTTATTTCTATTTACATGTTCTACAATTTATTTATATTTGTTTATATATAATACTTCTTTTTGATAATGTATTTTTTGTACATACAGTATATTTATATTTACATCTTTTTTAAACATTATGGTTATTTATTTGTGTTGTTTCAAATATCTGAATAAAAATCACTTTTTTTGTTTTTATGCCCAGGGCACTAGATAAGCTCGAACTGCCACTGTATGTAAGACTGTAAACATCCTGTGCAATATTCTCCAGGCTACACACTCCCACACATATAATACTCTATCACACATATAACCCTCAGCCAAACGCATTCATAGTCCTACACATACAGGGTTTATGTTCATGTGTGTGCCTCATGTCGGGAAGATACTTTAAGACTGGAGCTTCACAAGCTATAATTAAGCTACTTGCAGTTTAAAGTAGTCAAACGACAAATTAAAGCAGCAATATCTTTTTAATAGATGAATAGATAGACAGATCATATGTGACCCTGGACCACAAAACCAGTCTTAAGTCGCTGGGGTATATTTGCAGCAATAGCCAAAAATACATTGTGTGGGTCAAAATTACAGATTTTTCTTTGTCAAAATCATTAGGATATTAAGTAAAGATCATGTTCCATGAAGATATTTTGTAAATTTCCTACCGTAAATATCAAAACTTAATTTTTGATTAGTAATATGCATTGCTAAGAACTTCATTTGAACAACTTTAAAGGAGATTTTCTCGATATTTAGATTATTTTGCACCCTCAGATTCCAGATTTTCAAATAGTTGTATCTCAGCCAAATATTGTCCTATCCTAACAAACCATACATCAATGGCTTATTTAAAAGCTTATTTCTTATTTAGAAAAACTTATTTATTCAGCTTTCAGATGTATTTAAAAAAAACTGACCCTTAGGACTGGTTTTGTGGTCCAGGGTCATATAAGATCACAATCAGAGCATTATACAGTGCTGTGGGAAAAGTATTTGCCCCATCCTGATTTCATCAGTTTTTGTGTATATCTCATTGTTTCAGAAATGAAAATGTTCAGTCACTTAAATAAACATTACATTAAATTTGCATATAATATATTCTTTTAAAAGCATGCTAAAGTGTACTTTGAGGATGTCTTATAAAAGCATATGGCCGAATATATGTTTGAAAAATGTTGTTCCAAACCTATGTGACTCTCTGTCTTCTATGAAAATGACATGAGGGTGAATAAATATGATCGTGTTTTCACTTTTGGGTGAACTATACCTTTAATTTCTGCGAGAAGCCCTTATCAGTCCACAAGAGGAGCACTCACATTTAGCCAAGATCTTCACATCATAACGCTGACGGGAACAGACGAGAGTGTAACATTAGATTGTCCATTAAATGCACAAGAGATATTATAAGGGTTCATAATAGCTTTTACGGTTTACTAAATCCAAACAGGAATCTAACCCAATACTCTTGTTGCTCGTTTCACCATAGAAGTGATTCCACCAGTGGGATATTTTGCCTGCGATTTCTTTTTTTAGAAAAGCGCAGCCATGATGGCAAACATTTGATAGTTATTTCATAAGTGTTTTCTTTCACTCATCTGGGGAAAGCCTGACAGGTGAGTTATTAGATTGTCCCCCACACTGATATACATATTAATTTATGCCACGACTGCTTGTGTCATTTAAATATATGCCTAGAGATGAAAGCGTCCTCAATAACTGCCTTAAAGGAGAAAAAAAGAACTTCTCATGAAGGGGAAAATGGTGCTGTCTTTATATTTGTTTTGCGTGATTTAGTATTTCTAGTCATACAATTTAAATGGTTATGCGTATTGCATACATTCTACATTATATGATATAATTGTATTGTATTGTGTTAGCCATAATTTACCAGAGAAAACATCTAGTGTCTGTAAATATCCTATATAGAGGAAACTTATCACTGCAACTATCTTCACCTAAAGCTGATACTTCAAAAGCATTTCTTCTCCCACCTTAAATGAGTTATTAATATAAAGTAGACATTAACATTCCTGAAGTTTAGTGCTGAACAACTATAAGAAATAAAGCTCTGATTCTAAGTAATGATACCTGTTAATACCTCATGATGCACAGATGATTGATGACTAATTCTGATGATGGAAAATCTAACTAGATACTCCTACAACAATAAACTGTTGATGACTACAACAGATCAGATTTCATCAAATATCATCAGATCATCTCTCACTGCACAAAAACTGCTGAATGATTTTAATGTGGCTGTTAACTCTAGTCTTAACTGTCATGTTTTTCTTTGTGAGCATCTCTACAATGATACAATGATATCTATTTTAGTGCTGGGCAACGCAATTAATCGCGATTAATCATCCAAAACAAAAGATTTTGCGTACATAATATACAGTATGTGTGTATTGTATATACACACACACACACACACACACACACACTCACAAGCACACGCACACGCACGCACACACACACACACACACACTTCATTGGTTTGCTATCCTTAGGGACTCTTATAGGGCGGGAATGCTTTTTTCTGCTGTGCTGAACCGTATTTTCTATCGTCCTACACCAACCCTTACACCTAAACCTACCCTTTAGGAAACTATTTATTTTACATTTTCAAAAACTTGTTTCCCAGATTATAAAGTCAGATTAACTGTAAAATTCTGGGCAATTTAGGGAAGTCCCCACCGTGACACAAGTCCCCATGAGTCTGTGTGTATTCAGGTCTAAGTCCCCACCAGGATAGAAAAAACAGGTACACATATACACACACACACACACACACACACATATACACACACACACACACACACACACATACACACACACACACACACACACTCACTCACACACACAAACACGCACACACACACACACACACACACACACTCACTCACTCACACACACACTCACACGCACAAACACGCACACGCACACGCACACACACTCACGCGCACACGCACACACACACTCACACACACGCACACGCACACGCACACACACTCACGCGCACACGCACACACACACGCACACACACGCACACACACTCACACGCAGTTTCCAAACAATATGCAACAAGCATCACTGTCATAACGAGATTTAAGTTACCTGAGGTTATCACAGTTTGTCCGTATATTTATTTTGTTTTTAATTTGTAACTTTTGAGTTTGGCTGAGTGTGTGTGTGTGTGTGTGTGTGGTACGAGATAGCAGTATAAACATATACAGTCTGTTATTGCTGAGGTACTGAGGTACTGTACACAATGACTGTGTCACTCCTGGATTCATTGTCTCTGCTTTTCCAAAACAATACATCTCTGAGACCTGTCTCAGTGTTTTTATAGCCGTTCGAATTAATACCCGTTTTGTCACGTTGATACACAATCTGTCTTTCACAAACTGCTGGTGTCTCCGCAGAAGACGCTGTTCTGCAACAGATAGCAGCTCATCAACAATAACGCTTCATCATAACAATGGACGTCCGACTTTCTACAAGAGGAAAAAGACTGTATTACCTTTGATTGAGTTTGTGAAGTCTGTTTAGTTTATACCTTTCCACAGCTGTGCTGCTCATATTTGGACAGTTAACTGTCCTCAATACAAACACAGCTCATCTAACACATGCAGTCATTCAAACAGCGATTCCCTCTTGGCTGATTGACAACTTAAGATAACAAAAGATACATAAAGCATGGAGAGAAGACACTTTCTGTTTATGCTCTCCTAAGATCAGTAACATACTATAAATCACTGTACTGTATGAAGTTACTGGGTGTGTTTTCATACATTGTTAAAGAAAAAAAAAATCTTTAAAAATAGAGCACAATGTACTGTATTGATATGAAGCAATTTTCTGTATTAAATTTTTACAGACATGTATTTTGAATTTTGCACTTCATGTTGTGTTTAAGGTTAACGGAAATGTCCATAAATTACTGGATATTGTCTTGGCAGAAAATTAGCAGTACATTTTTCGATCAGTGGCATAGCTAGGATTGTAGGGGCCTTTCAGCCACTTACAAACAATCCTGTGCACAGTCGCAGCGAAGCTAGTGATCTCAAGGCATCATTTCACAAACAATTTTAATAATAATAATTACACAGGTCATACTTCAATTGGAGTGCAAATAAGAGGCAGAATTTAAAAAAATAAAATGTATTGCTATGTATATAAATTTTGTATAATTTTCTTTATTAATAATCTGGTGCTGTTTGGTCATTTTTGACCGAAAAAGTTATTTATTTATTTATTTATTTATTTATTTTTTTACTACTTTATCGTAGTACAAAACTTGATAAAGGTTCTGGCACTTGCTATGTGAACACACACATTCATGGACATGATTTAAAAAGGTTAAAAGTCACACTTGGATCGTTTGTGGTCAAAACAACCCAACCACTGCATTAGAAACAAATGGTAAGCGAATTTCTTCTAGTGGAAATATTTGGTAAAGCGTCCAAACAAAATCTTACTGAAAGCTCATTTTTTGAGATTTCAACCTCGAGTTTGGAACACAACTTGTCTGGCTTTGATTTTCTCACTTTAGAGTGAGAAGCATGTTTTGGAAAATATATATTTCATTTAAAATTTCAAAATATTATTTGTGTGTATTTTCATAGAAAATGTATATATAAACTTCCATAACTTTTTTTCTATAACTTTTTCTAGTTTCCTTTTTTTTTTTGCTTGTTCACTTTTCTTTAAAAAGAGACCAAAATATAAGTCTGTGCTCCATAGCTTTCAAGATTTATGACAGTTCAAGTTGGACATTTTTATTTTCAGGTCTATGCTCAAAAAATGGTTAACTGGTAATAAATGCATCATACTCCACAAATATAATTTAGTACTATATATATATATATATATATATATATAAAGCTTAAAAAAACATTACTGAACTAAAATATAGTACATTCTTTTCACAGAAATAAAAAAAAAGGTCATTTTTGACTGCCATGTAAGCAACATCAGTGTGTTAGGTTAAATAGAAACTTAAAGATGTTTCAATTTTTAATTTTGATTGTCATCATGATCGTTTCAAGATAACATGACTTTCTGGAAATATTAATAAGACTACATTTATCAATTTAGATTCAAAAATGTAAAAATCTCTATTTTCAGACACTAATAAAGTGTGACACATGCAATTGTAAGAAATGTAGCAAAATTTAAAAATAATGAATAAGAAAGACTGAACACATCATGAACTCCTCAGATCAGCCATCAACTGCAATGACCTTTATACACAGGAAGGAGTTCAAATAAAATTCCCTTTTCATAAAATTGCATGTTAAATAAAATCTCTGTTTAATCTTTGTTTTAATCTTTATTTAAGTTACAATTGTTGTATTGTTGCAATTACATATAGAATACCTCACTGATGTATGATGGGAGCATGCAGATTGAGTTAAAGCCTCTCACACAAAACTAAATTCTCACTTTTAATTGTTTTCAACCAAATATGCAAACATTTGATGATTTATTGCTATTTAAAATGAATTTCAACTTTTGTAAAGTTGGGGGACACCAGCTGCCATTGAAAATGAAGAATGACCCATGCCATTAACTTCCTCTTGCCTTTAGCCCTGGCAAACGCCCAGCTGTGGGGGTGTTTTGCACAGGCCAGGACTCACATTTCCTTCAGGAAATCCAAAAATCCAGTTTGGTGTATTGTTTGAAATGTGAGATTTTAATTTTTATGGTAACTGCCTGACTAGTTACACCAAGAGGCACTGTTAGTAATAAGAAATCTTTCAATATGTTGTCTTAGCATGCAAGTAGCTTATTTGCCACCATAGTAGCCAGATCTTCTATTCTTTATTACAGACATGACATAACCATGCAAGAACAAATGATGGAAGCCTGAAATTTCCTGTCAAACTGAACCGACAGCTCTGAGTATAAATCTTTATTTTATGCTTACTGTACTGTACTGTTACTCGGTGTAAGCAGTGGTGTTGAGAAAATCTGAAAAAAATGTGAAGAGTTTTGAGAATTTAAGTAAGGGACTTCAGCTCACAGAATTAGTTTAAGTGTGTTAATCAAGAAAATAACAAGCACAGGGTATAAGTGCTCTATAACGAGGGCGCTCAAACTTTTGGGACCAGGGCCCCTTACAGGGGAGAACATTTTCCAAATAATGATTGTAAGCGATTATATGCTTAGTATAATTATACCACTGAGACTTGGGTTTTTGTAGAATTTTTAATATTTTTTCTGGATTATGTTTAATTTTTTTGGACTCTGTTTTAATGGTTAAATTAAATTGTAGTAAAATCAAAAAGCATGTCTAATTATTTGAAATAATAAAACTTATTCAATTTAACAACTATATATATATATATATATATATATATGAAATGGTTTTATTTTTGTGTATTTGTTTTTTTTTTTGTCATATTCAGTTTTCTTTTTACATTTTTCTGGATTCTATTTTAATGGTTTCATAAAATCTAAAAGCATATGTAATCAATTGAATTCATAAAACTTCTACAACTTAATATTTTATAAAAATGTTTATAATATGGCCATATGTTTGTTTTTGGGGGTTTTTTTTCCAGAAATTCTGTGTTGCCTCTGTTTAATTTTTTCTGGATTTATGATTTAATACAAATTTATTATAACAAAAAAAAAAAAAAAAAAAAAAAAAAAAACCTGTGGTATCAAATATGGCATAAAACAAATGAAGGTGCAAACATTAACAATTGAACCTTTCAAAATGTAATCAAATGAAAATGCAACAATTCCTTTTAATTTGTAGAAAACAAAGTGCTGTACAACAGAGCTTTACTATAAAAATTAAAACGGATGAAAAATAGTGATTATTCTTTTAAAAATAAAGTTTTAATATTTTTTTTATTATTATTTTTACTTTGAAAAGTACATTCTACTGTACAATAGTAATATATTTCTTTCACAATTTCAAGTTAAAACCAAGGTCTTATTTTGATGAGCTGTTGAGAAGACATTTCTGTGTGTGTATAATATATGTGATGATAGTTTATAAAGAGGATCTACTTCTGTCTGGATGCAGAAATATTTGTTTTATTTGGAGCTCTGGTATTAGTACTTACATTTATTGTACATCCATCATCCAATCACACACAACACAACTGAACACATATGTAAGAACCACACCAACAAACTCACAACACACAATTACATTCATCAGACTCTCAGACATTCGGCTGGAGTTCAGGCAGCTGGGCTTTTCTGGATGTCCATCCGCTCACACTTCCTCTGCGGTGGGCAGAAGTAAGGGAACCCGTGTCCTCCTGCTAAAGTCAGGAGTCAGGGGACACATTTAAGACACATTCAGTGTTGGAAAACCCTCTATTTTTCTACCTCCATATCCCATAGCAGAGCTTTCACACACGTGTTTCAGGAAAACTATCAAACACTCCCAGCTCTAACCGGGAAAACGGCCAAATGTTGCGACAGAATAAAATTCAATCATGAGTTGGATCGCTCTCTATGGACCAGAAGTGCTGCTATTAACCTCGACTGGACGTCTGGTTCTGAGGACAGTAAGTAGGGTATAAACCTGCATGACTCGACACCATAAAAATATTAAACTGCAACATAAAATGACGTTATCCAACTGGACAACTAAATCCATCTTTATAGTTTAAATACATTACAGAAAAGGTGTCTTGATACACATGTATAAAGCACAGATGTATTTAAATTGGAATCACAATGAATAGAAACACACTGTGACCCCTGCAAGCTAAAATAAAAGACACGCTAAAAGATGCAAAAAATGAGACAATGCAAAAAGTCACCATTTGATGCCCAGTGTAACATCTGCGTCCTGAAGCACAATCATGAGTCCATGTTTTCATGCTCCACCACCCACCACTAAAGCATGAGAGGTGTTTCTTTTTTTTCTTATGAAGGTTATTGAATAATTCACTCAACTGATTTGTTCAAAAAGACTGGTTGTTTAGAAACAAAACACCACTACAATGTGTTGTTTGGAGAGCCACAAAAAGTTCATTCTTCACTGACTCCAATTAAGCAGATTTTTTTAAGTAGTTGTTTCCATAATCTTTTATTATTACTTGTTTAAAAGATGCTTATCACTGCAAACAAACAAACAAATCAATAAATGAAGGAATGAATGCATGCATTTAGCAGACACTTTTATCCAAAGCAACTCATAGAGGAACATAATAGGAATGCAATTCCTCTCAGGGCCAACATTATTGATTAAAGTCAGCATAAAAGAGAAATTGGAATTGTCTGTTCTTCCCTATTGTGGTGTATGTCCAAGTGAAACCGCATCTGGAGCGAGAAGAAATGTAGGGTGGGATTTGATTTAGTCTACTAGGAATTGATTGAATGGTTGTCGTTTGCTAATTGCTGTGATCTGGTGTGAGTGACAGTTTGCTGGAGGAGAGGAGCATGGTCCCTGAGACCTTAGTGTTTTGGATTAAAGATTACCATGTGCAAGGAATAATGGTTTATAATAAACACCGCAATATTCAACTCAATTCAGTTTAAAAAAAATAAAAAAACAAGAATTGTCAGTTTTGAATTCACGGTGACTTTAATAGTCATTAAGTGATTACCTAACAATATCGCATGTTATTAAGATATGTACACTTGCAGGTATTCAAGTTGTAAAGAAAATCTAAATAATAAAAATAATACTTTTATTTAATGATTGCACCACAGAAGAGACAAAAAAATAAAAAAATAACCAACATGAATACAACAGATACTGTACAATGGAGCTATAGGAAGACCTTGAGAAAAATGTGCTCTTAACTATAGTGTATGACTGAAATTTTATGCAATTTACATTTAATTAAAAATTAATTTAAAAAAAAAACAAGAAAAGGAAAGCAGACCATTTTGTTCTTTTAAGACTAAAAGTTCAATAAATATACTAACATTAAAATATTTTCTTAAAAACAGTTTTTAAAAGTAAAGATTCTGAAAGCATTTAATGACAATATGGTGACGATATTAATTCAATATGGCTTAACAAGTGTAACAATAAATAAGTTATTTTATTATACAATATGATTAATGTTATATTTTTAAATATGATTTCATTATAAATATTGGTGGACATCCAATGTAATATACTGTATAATCAGCAACCAATCGGGGGGAATCAGCCAGATTTTTATTATTATTTCTGTGGCTTTTTACCCCAAATACCACAGTTACATATTCTTCCATTATTGGAAAACTGCTGATATAATTAGTTTGAACAAAACTGAAAATCATTAACAAGACCTTTGTCTCAAAAATATATATTTGGTAATTTTATCAAGTGTCATTTGCATTATAAATATATGACATTGGGGAAAAACATTAAATATTAGATCAAATTAGATTAAATGTAGTGGTTTAGAGGAGAATAAAAGCACATTTAGGCCCATTGTACCCTACATTTCTAAGAACTACAGTATGTTTTAAACTAGATTTTAAAAAGATTTTTCTTTTTCCTTATAGTGGACACACTTATTTGTCACTGACCGTTGTTTGTCGGCATAGAATCACACTATGAACATCACACATCAAACAAGCTGATTGCTAACATTTTCCTTCAATGCTTCTTGTGCAGTCGTGTCATATTTTTCAGTTTCCTCCTTCTGTCCTCCAGCCCATGAACTTTATTTACACGTAATCTCTGTCCTGTGACAGAGCCAGAGAGGGAAGTGACTGCCTGCAGAATGTAGCGTGGAGGCTGGAGACAAATTGATTGTCTTGTTTGGGTGATGGTAATTTGACAGCCATTAGAGGAGTGACGCAGGGGCAGCGGCGGGTGAACAGGCACGTGTGTGTGTTGTGTTAAAGGTTCTTCTCTTTAAGCGCTTTCAGCCGGCCCCTCCTCCTCTTTTCATTAGTGCAGTCAGAGAGATGCTGGACCGAGGGCACAACTGAGGAACACTTAGTGGAGGTGTGAGAGACGAAATGAGTGTGTGTGTGTGTGTGTGTGTGTGTGTGTGTGTACTTGTTTTTTCTATCCTGGTGGGGACTTAGACCTGAATACACACAGCCTCATGGGGAAAATCACAACCGTACCTTGTCCAATGAGCATAAGTGAGCCAGTTCAATAAAGTCCACTACATACTTTTCAATCGGTTCATTCCCCTGTCTAATATGCATGAGCTGTGTGACTGGATTCATGTTAGAATATTATGCAAACATTCTGCCAAAGCTGCTGGATCCGGTGTACAGGATTCTGTAACGAAGGGAGTCGTGACAACGCAGTTGGGGATCCAAAAGCAAGGCTTTATTTCATAGAGCGTAGTCAGAACAGGCAGGGTCAAACACCAGCAAACAATAACATCCGAGGCACAGGAAAAAGAGTAATCCACAAGACAGGCAAAGGTCAGGGTGTCACGGTGAGAGATAAAGCGAGGACTCAAATGCTGGAGAATGATGGGTTTTAATGATAACAAAAAGGAACAAAAACAGAACATAAACTCCCTCGAGGGGAAAAACCAGGCAGGCAGGCAGGGAACACAGACACGACGTACACCACTGACAACACGACGAAACAGCAACGGGACTGCAAACACAAGGACCTTATAAAGGAGCAAATTAACAGTGGGTAACGACACAACACAGGTGAAGTAACCTGCACTAGTCGAGATAACAAGAGGGCGGGGTCAGATTAATAGACGGAGAGCACATGGCACAACCACAACAACAAGCCATGTGCTCAAACACAGTGACAACTGGTACCAACAAATACTGTGCTGGTGACGTGACACTACCTCGGCACCTTGGTACGGAGCAGCTTCCAGATGCTCCACAAGAAAACTGAAAACAAAATGTCTGTGGGAGGGAGGTATCGAGACAGACCAGGGAGGGATGGTGGGCCAGGCCCATGTAGTGGTAGACCTGGAGACAGAAGCCGAGCAGGGAAGCCAGGGCGGGCCGGAGGGACAGACCAGGCAGGCTCTAGCACTTCAGGAAGCCAAGGAATGTGGAGGGACAGACCAGGCAGGGTCTAGCGCTTCAGAAGCCAGGGCGGGGCCGGAGGGACAGAATTGTGCAGGCTCAGTGCTTCAGAGGCCAGGGCGGAAATGAGGGACAGACCAGGCAGGCTCTAGTGCTTCAGGAAGCCAAGGCGGGGCCGGAGGGACAGACCAGGCAGGCTCTAGTGCTTCAGGAAGCCAAGGCGGGACCGGCAGCATGACAGGCAGCAAGGGTGGTGCCGGCAGGGCAAGGAGCTTGGAAGTCGAAGGCAGGGCAAGGAACTTGAGCTTGGGCGGAGCCTGCAGAACACAGAGATTGGGAGGCGCCGTCAGGGCAAGGCGCTTGGGAGGCGCCGTCAGGGCTAGGCGCTTGGGAGCCGCCGTCAGGGCTAGGCGCTTGGGAGCCGCCGTCAGGGCTAGGCGCTTGGGAGCCGCCGTCAGGGCAAGGCGCTTGGGGGGCGCCGTCAGGGCAAGGCGCTTGGGGGGCGCCGTCAGGGCAAGGCGCTTGGGGGGCACCAGAATGGCCTCCTGGCCAGCAGTGAGCTCCTCGATGGCCTCCTGGTCCTTTGGGACAGAAGAAGCCTTCCTCCGCCTCCTCCGTCTCCGAGAACGGGACACAGTAGCACCATCAGCCTCCACTAGGGGCACTGCCACCTCGGGGGGATCGTGAGCGGACACCGCCGCCGCCTCGGGAAGATCGTGAGCGGACGCCGCCGCCTCGGGAAGAGCGTGAGCGGACGCCGCCGCCTCGGGAAGAGCGTGAGCGGACGCCGCCGCCTCGGAAGCCCTGTGAGCGGGCGCCGCCGCCTCGGAAGCCCTGTGAGCGGGCGCCGCCGCCTCGGGAAGAGCGTGAGCGGACGCTCGCGCTGAGCCTTGTGAGCGGACGCCGCCGCTCGAAGATGCGTGAGGACGCGCCGCTGAAGGCGGAGCGGACGCGCCGCTCGGAAGAGCGTGAGCGGACGTCGCCGCTCGGAAGCCCTCAAGCGGGCCGCCTTCGGAAGAGCGTGAGTTACGTCACCGCTCGGGAAGAGCGATGTGGACCACGCTCGGAAGAGCGGAGCGGACGCGCGCCGGGAGCCCGTGAGCGAACACCGCCGCTCGAAGAGCGGAGCGCAGACGTTCGCCGCTTCTCGGGAAGAGTATGAGCGGACGCTCGCGCTCGGAAGAGCGAGCGACCGCCGCCGGGAAGAGCGGGATGGGACGCTTGCTCGAGGCTCTTGTGAGCGGACGCCGCCGCTTCTGGGGGCGCTACAGCCACTTGGCCGCTCTCTGAGGGTGCTGAGGCGGTCCCTCCTCCTCCTCCTCCGCCTGGGTCATTGGAGGGCTGGGGCTTCCATGACTGCAGATGGAATGGGGGAACAGTCAGTGGAGTGGGACTTCGCTCGGGGTGGGAGCTCCGGCTCCCCACGATGGTAAACCCGACCAACAAAGTCCCAGAAGCCCAGATGCCCCAGCTTCTCCATCTCCCACATGCCGAGAGGCTGGTCGAGGCAGGTGTTAAAAACCTCTTTCAGATCCTCCTCATTATAATCCAAATGGTTAACCTCCACCAAGAACTTGCAGGCAAAATCCCTCACATCAGCCCCCCGCTGACGGAAGTAGAGGGAGTTCACGTGCCGGGCCAATAGCAGGCGGGTCGACCATCTGGTGGTAGGAAATGGAGAAAGGAAGACCCCCATCTCCGCTGAGTCCTCCCGTGGCTGTTTCGTACTGTCACGGTGAGAGATGAGGCGAGGACTCAAGTGCTGGAGAATGATGGGTTTATTATGACAAAAGGAAATAAAACTGAACATAAACCTCCTCGAGGGGGGAAAACAGGCAGGCAGGCAGAGAACACACACACGACGGACACCTCAGACTTAGAATGACGAAACAGCAACGGGACTGCAAACACAAGGACCTATAAAGGGAGCAAATTAACGGGGTAATACACAAACACAGGTGAAGTAACTCAAACACTAATGAGATAACAAGAGGGCGGGGTCAGACAATAGACGGGAGAGCACATGGCACAAACCACAACAACAAGCCATGTGCTCAAACACAGTGACAACTGGTGGCCGATCAGGGCACACCAGCAGGACGTGACACTGGGCAGGCAGCAAAAATCAAAAACGAGGTAACAGTCCAAAGATCAAAACACGAGAAAGGCAAAATCTAGGAAACTAGGAAATTTGGAAGGGCTAAACATTCAATCACCAGCGAAGACAGAGTGTGTGTGTGCTATTCTTATAGTCGTACTAATATGAGGCAGCTGTGAACTGGTAATGAGTGCTGATGAGTCCGAGCAAAGGATTATGGGAAATGGAGTCCTGAGTGAATGGCAAGGTACAGCTCCTCTAGAGGAGCTCATGGGCACTCCAGCTGGAGATCGTGACACATGCAAGTAACCCTTAGCCAAACCCTGATCCTAACCCTAACCATATAGTAAGTACATGTAGTTAATTAATATTACTCAGTACTTAAATGTGTAATTACACTGTAACAAGGATACCTTGAAATAAAATGTAACCGCAACTAGTTAATAGTGAGAACTGGTCCTTAAAATAAAGTGTTATCATAATAACTCCTATTGTCTTTGAAATATGGTTACAGTTTACAGACAAGCATTTATGGTAAAATACACCTCAGTGTCATTTCTTTTGAAATGTATGTCATATCTCACACGGAGGCTATAGACCCCTCTTCTCTTCTACTGTTGATGTTATACCACAAAAGTGGTACAACTTTGTAGCAACAAAATACAAATAAATGAAAACTACAGTAATGGCTACAGCAGCTGTTTTGTGGTTCTTTTTTCTTCTGTCAAAAAAAAAAAAGGCCCTGCAAGTTGATAAATAATCAGCTGTGAAAAATATGTTGAACTATATGACTTATTGAAGAAAAAACATTGTTTGGGTTCTTGGGTTGGAATTGTTTATGTGTTATTTGGTTTATATATTTTATACAGCCCATACAGTCATGGCTTTGCTTTCATGGAGGACCTTTCAAATGTAGCAAGACAGAGAGAGAGGAAGGCCTGTTTTATTTGGAGCTATTTCAGTTTCCAACCATGGTAGAAGTTATGTTCATCTGTGATGAGAAGGAGAAGAAAAGAAAATCATAGGAGAGGGACATTTTCCTGCGTCCCTGATTTGCTTGTGTCAATGCTCCACCTGGGCCTCTGTCCACTGCTGTAAAAAAAAGAAAAGAAAAGAAAATCTGTTGTTACTTCTTCAGCATGCAATAAATGTGCAGTAAAGTTGGCATGGACCGTATGCACAGTGTGGGTAATGCTCCATATACTTTAATGATACACCAAACTAGGTTATATATTTTCAAATATTCCTCTCTTATGTGCAGATATTCATATTTGAGGGCGGCTGAACGTGGTGCTATTTTACAGCTGTCAATGTGACGGCCCTGCGAAGAATGAGATGTAAATGTCCTACATGACACCTCTCATTGGACTGTAGAGATATGGGAGCCATATGTGACACAACACCACTGGATCTGCTCTGATGAACATGGGAGAACTGACCACACAGATGGTAAAGTCATCAAAACTGCCTGATTAATAGTCAAAATTCACAGGAGTGCTGATATCTGACAAATTCAAACGTGCAAGTTTTAACAATCCACCCTTGGGATGCAACAAGGCAGATAAAACATTTAAAAAAATAATAATAAAATAAAAAAAAATAATTAAAAACTTAATAAACTTAATTAACTTCAAAAATATTTTATTCTTTGACTGCCTGACCATTAACCAACATCAGAAACCTATGAACGTGTTGTTAAATTATTGAAATATTAACTTAAAATCTCAGTTCGTGTAAATATTTAGGCCTACAAAAATAAGTTTGGGAATCTCTGTTGTAATGCAAAAATAAAAAAAAATAATAAAATAAAATAAAAACATTAAGCAAAATAAAACAAATGTGTTTTATGATTTAAAATAGTAACATTTTCTGCCCCCAAAACGACTTTTCTCTTAACCAAGGTCACATGGGTGATGCAAGAAAAATAGTAAAGCAAAATATTAACCGATAAAGCAAAATATTAACCAATATTATCATAACTTAACATTTCCAATCAAATCCTATTGGATAAAATACCTGCCAAACATTATTTCCAGTTAAATACTCATTGAATATTCATCACATTATGAATGATAAAACTTAAATGTGCTGCAAATCTTTAATGAAAACAAAACCCAATCTGAGATATGAAAACTAACAATGTCATGCAATGTCATGAGTTTTGGTGATAAAAGTATCATTTGATTCACAGTTGTTGCTCTTTTTGGTCGGATGGAGAAAAAACTAAATCAGTAATCAAAGACAGACAGTAGTTTGAACTGTTAAAAACTGCTGAAGTTGAAAATTGAATTAGGCCCTTCTGCACTGCCTTAAAAGAGGTGTAGGACATCTGTTTAACACAGGGACTTGGCAAGAGATCAGAAAGCTTTGCTGTGGGGATGTAGCTGGCGGTGACAGTCTGTGTCTCACGACACTCAAACCCACCAAACTTCAGAAAAAATCAGAGAAGCACAGAGTTGTTTTGTCACACCACATGAACAGATTTCATTTCTGCACGTATAACTGTATCAGTAACACTTCACAATAAAGTCTCATTACTTGATATTGTTAAATGCGTTAGCTAACATTGAACAATACATCTGTTACTTTATTTATTAATGGATATTATAGTTAGGTAAACACCGTTCATTGTTAGTTCACACTAGCTCAAGTCTATTAAATTATATTAACAGATAGAACTTTTTATTTCAATAATGTATTAGTAAATGCTGAAATTAACATAAACTAAGATGCTAAAAGCACTTTTCTTTGTTGAGACTGACATGGAAGAGAAGAAATGAAGAAATTGCTGAATAAAGTTGTTATTTTTGTTTTCTTTGCGCATAAAAATTATTATAAAAATAATTATTCTCGTAGCTTCATAAAGTTACGGTTCAACCATTGATGTCACATGGACTATTTTAACAATGTCTTTACTATGTTTCTGTGCCTTGACCTTGCTGTCTATGGGAGGATAAGAGAGCACTTGGATTTCATCAAAAATATCTCAGTTTGTGTTCCGAAGATGAACAAAGGTTTTACGGGTTTGGAATGACATAAGGGTGAGTAATAAATGACAGAATTTTCATTTGTGAGTGAACTAACCCTTTAACAAATGGGCTTTTATTGTAAAGGATTACCTGTATCCCTAGTATCACTTTCTGTTTCAGTGCAAAAATTGTTGTTTTTTTACTATTATGTTTGTTATCATTGCTGTTGTGATGAAACAGACATTTCTATCTGTCAGCTGTCAACTGAATTTTGATGAATGAATGAATGAATGAATGAATTAATCAATCTTTCAAATGGTCTCTATGATCTCTCAGATGTTTCTCTCAAATGATCACTATGTAATCATATATTTATATAATCTAAAATGGTGTGTATTTTACTTTACTTTTTAAAAAATGATTTTATGATGTTATATCATTTATTTTTTTTGTTTATCTTTTTATACTTATATTTTTAAACACACACACACACACACACACACACACGTGTATATATATATATATATATATATATATATATACAATATATATACATCTTCAAGAAACGGCTAAAAACACATCTGTTCTATCTTTATTTGACCCTGTAACTCTATCACTCTCTATTCTAATTCTATTTTATCTATCTGTCTTCTTTTTAAAAAACACACACACACACACACACACACACACACACACACACACACACACACACACACACACACACTTGACCCTCTATCAATAGCATATTTATTCTCTAACTGCTACCTTTTCTTGAAAAACTAACACTAGCTTTCTTTTTTATATTCTATCTACCTGTTTCTTATTAAAATAAAACCTTGCTACGTGCACTGCTTTAGGCTAACCGAGACTTGTCACAGCACTTGCATGTAGTTGCTCTTTTGTTGGTTTTGATTGCTTCTATTGTCCTCTTTTGTAAGTCGCTTTGGATAAAAGCGTCTGCTAAATAACTAAATGTAAATGTAAATGTATATATATATATATATATATATATATATATATATAATTGATACTAAATATAATTAATATAATTTAATATTTAAATATAAAAATTCTTATATATACACGTACATACATGCAATTGTTTATTTACACACACACACGCACACACACACACACACACACACGCACACACACACACACATATATATATTTAATCAATATTAAATATAATTAATATAATTTAATATTTAAATATAAAAATTCTTAGATATACACGTACGTACATACATACATACATGCAATTGTTTATTTACATATGCGCGCACGCACACACACACACACACACACACACACACAGATATATATATATATATACATCTACAGCAGAAGCAAAGCCTTTAAAATGACCCATGTCCCCTCAAAGACAGGCAAATAGAAAGAGCATCAGGAAAAAACAAACAAACAGAGAAATAGACATGGGGACAGACAAAGAGAAAAGAAAAGTTCAGTGAAAAAAAGCCAGTGAGGAAACAAACCTGATTTATTATCAGCAAAAATCAGCAGCAGATGTCAGAGTATGACCGACCCTCTGCAGCCAATTAGTGAAATGCACGCAAAGATCTCTCTATTACCCTGTCTTTCTCTCATCATCTTCAGACCTTCATGTGCAAACTCCTCTTCATCTTCATCCAAACATTTCCTCACCTTTTCTATCCTCACAGACTCAAAAACAGACCAGTGCACTGCATACAGGAACATGCACTGCTGATCACAAGTGAAATACAGTGGCATTATACTGTGTTACTTGAAGAAACGGAAATAATTCCTGATGAAGACCTTTATATTTTTTAGTGATGAGTTGCGAAAGGCTTTGCACTTTAGATGAGACACTATTTTCAAGCTTTTGGCCATACACACATTGGTCCTATTGCTTTAAATGAAGCCACATGAAGTAAACAAGTACCAGAAATGATAGCGAAGAAACGTAAACAGTTGTGGGTAAAATCAGTGAAGTGATAAAGCAGCTGGATCTGATTCATCTCTGCCTGAAACATGCAACACTTCTTGCACAATCATGTATGACAACATCTTATGAAAAATGAAGTTCAAGCCTATTGCCCGCTGCACACGCTTCAGCCACTGTTTTGAGCTACATGCTTTTGGCAAGCAAATATTACCCATAAGCTGTTATTTCTCACCACAGAAGAGTATATTTAGGTTAGTGGGTTACAGATGTTTGAGCGGCGTTCATAACACTAAGCAAACTGAAGCACGGGGCCAGACGCATAAGCAATGTTTTATGTTTCCAGTTTCTCATGTGGCCTTGCCCAATTTCACAAAACAGCGTCTGGCCTGCCAGTCTCAGAATTATGAAACTTAATGCAACCAATAGTGGAATGAACACAAACATAGCCAAGGATCAGCGGTCGGAGAGACTCGCAGAAGGTGTCTGAAGAACGATTGTAATGTCATATATCTTACTGTTTGTATATTTGATTATGTTAATCGAAGTCTGTGCTGGTTCCTTCCTCCTTGAACTCAAGTCGAGGAGTTTCCTTTGCTCTAAACATTTTTCTTTTTGAGAAATCAGTCCAAAAATTTCCAGACAGATAGCAAGTAAATAGATGTGATGAGAAGTCACATTTAAACCCTAGACTAGGAGGTTACTGTAAATAATACCTAGCAAGTGCTATATACTTGCATTTACATTCTTGGTAACATTTCTAGCACTTTCCTGCAACGGGACTTCCCAAAACTGAATATGGGTATGCTCAGTTTTGCAGGCAGGGTTCTTGAACCAATCAGCTGAGCTATCTATCTATCTATCTATCTATCTATCTATCTATCTATCTATCTATCTATAGTTTTAACCTTCATATACCAAAATATCATTCAAAATGTTTTGGTCATACTTCATTTTAAGTCTCAGTTTTCACTATTAACCAACTCTACTCTTCATTATTCTCAACTCTACTTGCTTATTAATATTTAGTAAGGTAGTTGTTTAGTTTAGGTATGGGGTAGGATTAAGGAAACTAAAACATGATCATGCAGAATAAGGCATTGATATGTGTAAGTACTAATCAGCAGCCAACATGCAAGTAATATGCATGATAATAAACAACTGTGATGAGAATTGGTCCTTAAACTAAAGTGTTACCATGTATTTCAGGGGCAAGAAAACACATTAGCGATTTTACAGTAGGGTAAATGTGGATGAATAGCCTACTAGAGAGAGAGAGAGAGAGAGAAAAAATGAAAGATATTAATTTGATTTAAAATTTGATTCATATTTGGCAACACTTTACTTGAAGACAGTATGCATAATGCATTATAAAGGTATTCATAATGTATGTTGTTATGCATTACGTATTTTCACAAATAATTGTAGCCAAAGTTAAAATATAATATTTGAAAGTTTGTTTATCATGTGTTTTACTGCATTATACTTTCTAAAGGTGTAACAATGAAATATTATAATGTATTATAACTGTGGTTACAATTATTCATGAGCTCATCCAATGCATTATAAGGTGCATTACACGGCAATTAATGCATTAAAACTACTTTCATAAGGCTTTAAGTAAAGTGTCACCTAATTTTTGTATATGGTAATAATGTATTTTTCAGAATATTGCAAAGTATAGTCATGCTGATTTTTATTCATATGTGCTCACATGTAAAGTTTTCCTCAAATGTGTCATGTGAATGTATTTTTCTCCGAGAATGAAATATACAAAGGGCAAAAATATTTTTTTTTAATTCTTTTGAATATTTCTCCTTTTTTCAAAAATAAACTCTTCGTCAGTAGTTTAACCTAGTGTTGCTCTCAGCTCTCATTTCATCTGACAAACAAGCTGTCAATCTCCATTGCACGGCACATTATGATGCAAGTGAGTGCAGTGCAACAATGCGACTTTCTGCTGTAATGTAATCAGTGGTTAAATGTTTGTTTTATGGTATTTAATGGTCCATGAGTGAAATAATAATTAAGCTAATGGCTTGTGGGATATTTAATGGTTAATGTATATGAAGCAACTTTGGTTTGCCATATCAGTGATCAATGTTGCTGCCATCTTACACAAACAAATGACAGAGTTTTGGACCTGTGGGAGTAATAAACAGAATTGTTCTGATGATGGAATAGAGTGAATGATTTATTATTAACCATTTCTACTTTATCAAAAAAGGGTTTTCTGTTTCCATCTCATTTTCTAGATGTAAGGTTATCCAGAAACACATACAGTAATATTAAACGACTATTGTTTTTTTTTTTTTGCAAATAATCAAGCTTATTATTGCAAGACTTTTTAATATGCAGGGTTTTGAAAAAGAAAATGTACTTAAATTGCAGTATATCCTTTCTGTGCCACTCCCCCTCTTCGATTGGTCGACAAATAGATTACTCCGCCCCAAACACACACCATTTACCAATTGGGTTTAAACGCTCAAATAGTATTTTAAAATGTTTCAAAATGGCACAGAGCACAATGAGCACTTTCAAACAGTTTAAAATTCAGGCTATTAATGTATTTCAATAACAAAGCAATCTATGATACATACATGAGTTTTTGTGTGTGTGTGTGTGTGTGTGTGTGTGTGTCATTGATTCATTTGAATGTAAAATGCTTATGTCATTAAATGCTCTTCAGTAACATTTAATTTCTAACCATTCTTTACAGAGCTCTTATAACTGGGGGAAAAAAAATCAGAAATACAGAGAAGTGTAAATAGGGGAAATAAATCCTTCTCAAATGAGTCTGGTTTAGTTTGGCTGGAGTATGAGGACGTTAAAAGTCAAACAGAAACATATAAATCTCAACTCTGCTCCCCCTGCTGACTCTCTTGTATAGTACAATTATGGATTTTTTTTGGGGGCTCATTTTAAACAGGGAGATTGTAAACCTCCACCACAACCATGTGTGTTAGGCACAATCCCAGCATGACCAAACCCAGCTACGAGTTAAATCTTACCATAAGAAAAAGCCAACCAGTACCACACAAACACCAAAGCAGAAGTGTGGGATCTCAAAATCCCTTTTAAACCTGGAAAGTAGTGAGAAGTAAAGAGGAACGACTGTATTTAAGATTCTGCCACAATTCAAATACGCAGCTTTATAAGACTGATCTTTTTTCTTGCTTCGTATTATGCTTTTTTGTAACGTTGTCACACCATGTTGGACAACATGAATCAGGTTTTGAACAAACTAGTAGTGTCCATGCCAGCTTGAGTGCTTCTCTTTTAAAGCTATAAACAAGCAACACACCAAATACTAAAACATTTTGAAATGCAAC
Source organism: Tor tambroides (assembly GCA_021397915.2). Classification (NCBI taxonomy): domain Eukaryota; kingdom Metazoa; phylum Chordata; class Actinopteri; order Cypriniformes; family Cyprinidae; genus Tor; species Tor tambroides. The sequence continues at coordinate 33,354 of JAFVLL020013098.1, read as the reverse complement.
TTTTCAGAGCAACATTTATTTAGAAAGCACATTTAAACAACATAAATTGATCCAAAGTGCTGTACAATATGGAAAAACATGTTTGCTCTGCAAAAACAACATTTACACGCTGGCCATAATTTCGCTCATTCTTATGTCAACTTTTCACCAACTGTTATGTTTATAATTTAGAAGAGCAGAGAAACATTTTCACCAGTGGCGTCAGACCCCACTGCATATACGTGCATGTATAATGTAAAAAGTGCATATTGCTTGTCAATGCAAATCTTTGTTTATCATGTAAATAATGTTGTTTTGAATCTACTGTAATGGGCAACACAAATAGCAACATACACTGAAAAAAAAAAAAAGGAACCTACGAATGGTAACTGAATCTACATTAAACTAGTTTTATTCAAGTAAAACGTATTATTTTACATTACTGAATCAACCTAAATACCTAATTTATACCATTTTTTATGGATTCAGTCAGGTAGAAATAACTATTTGAGATACCTATTGCAGGTTACTTACTTGTATCTTTAATGTGAACGGCCATTATTTAAGTCATATTTCAAAAAATATATATTTTTTTGTTTTATTCCTTTCTAATTGCAAAATCTAATGCAGTACAGTGCCTTAATTTCAGATCTCTCTTTGCCATCTGTTTGTAATGCTGGATACTCACTAGATTTGCGTATATGTAAGGTTGAGTGGGTGAAAATTTCCATGGACAGGTCATCTGCAGGTCACAGTGGTTTCTCTGGTTGTAAGTTAGCTTATATTTTTTTGGTTTCTCTGTATGTCTCTTTGAATATGTTGTGTGTCGATTCTCTGGACTGGGCTACTTGGAAATGAAATGCAAATGCACAGATCTATTAACTAACTTTGTTCCTTGTTTCTCAGGATCAAAGCTCGAAACTGATGCAGGCTTCATTATGTTTGTGCAAACAGACTGAGCGTTTGAAGTGACGGAAATATAGAAAAGCCCCCAGAAACCGGAAAAGATGGCCTGCTAATTGCCGCTGCTACTGTTGCGCCAATCCAGAAAGGAAGAAATTAACACATTTGTTTTTTGTTTCCACGGAAGAAATGCATTTGTTCCCTAGACAAGAACAAATCCTGAAACAGTGCAAACATCGTGGAAAACCTGTTTCAAATACTAAAACTGTGCCAACCAATGTGGAAAATCTCAACGCTGTCATTCTAATGGGTGCATTAACATTGTTTGACTTCAGAAAATACGGCAACCCTCAGAAAACCCTTTGCGATGGACGTCCTGTATCTCTGATAGTGAATTTGTTCATTATTGAGCTAATGTGTTGCGTGAATGTCAGTCCACGAGTGTTAATGAGGTCTACACCATCACTTAAGTACCGTATGTCAGTAATACTGTTGATTTTGCCATCACAGTTTTCCTATTTTCTAAAGATTAGTGAACTAATATGGGTGCATTAAGATAATCCTAAAAGCTTTTTACACTTAAGGCCATGTTGGTCACCAAATGTGACAGTAAACATACTTATTAAACACTATCCATAGTGAAAGATCGGTCTTTGAAATTATTAACACAATTGTTACAACAGCTGTGAAGCGCAAAGATAAAGCAGATTTTACAACTTCAATGCTGATACGTGAAAAGAAACATTCAGACAATATTTAGACAATATTTATTTATTTATTTTTAAAAAAGAAAATGTAGGCATATTTGAAGCTGAAGATTATTTTATTTTTATTTTATTTTATTTTACCAATATCTACCAAATGTATCATATTCAGTTTTGATGACTGAATTCTGTAGTCTCTGATTTTATTAAAACCTGACAATTTTATTAAAGGCTACTAAAGCTTAATGTGAAAATAATGTTTTCTGATTTTAATAGCCATACTATAATAATACTCAAAGTCTTCTATAAACGCTTCAATACAAATAATATTCTGTTTTAATTCAATTGAGTCTGCAGAATATGTTTTTCAAAAGCCAAGTGAGAGTGGACAAGAAAATTCATAGTGGTTACGTGTAGACCAAGGAAATTGTTTGCAATGTGACAACATATGGTTATATTGCACATACGAGGACTGACGAGGGAAATCTCTGTTACTGGAAACACTTAAAGCAGTGACATAGTCTTTCTGGGAAATGTCTGCACATAAAATGATTTAGCAAAGTTTATTGATGCCTATCATTGTTGGGAAGGGAAAGAACAGTTTACTTTTCAGTGTCATATGTTACATATGGTGCACATATTACATACTATTGTAATTGATTACAATAGCAACCAGAACAACATACCTAGTTATGTGCAGCATCATAAAATAATTACATATTAATTACATGCAGTTCACATGTATTACATAGTAATACTTATGCAATTACATTGTAATGAATACTGTAGTTTGGCCACAAAGTAAATTGTTTTCGTAGCTGATTTATATTGTGTTGTCTTGTTGCATACATCAGGATTTAGTGGTTAAGAACTGCTGAATAAAGGCTTTTAACAATGCAATTAGTAGTGATATTTTATCTTGCTTTAATTTAATTTTATTTTATATGTTTTTTTTGAGAATATCAGACCTGGAAAGCATCAAAACAAGCATGTCAGAGCCATGGTTTCACGGTTAGCACACTTGTTCCTCACATGTTTCCAACAAGCACTCTAATATTATTCAATGCAAAGTGAATTTTATCACCTTTTTCTTGGTGCAAGTATGGAAACCCTGTCTGTGTATATAAGAGAGAATAGGATTTAATTTATCTCACGGATATTTATTGAACTCATGGAGGGTGAGAAAAAACAGTGCTATATTTTGAAATGGACACAAACCCATGGGATTAAGCATTTCATAGCGGGGCTACACCTCCCCCGAGGCTTCATTAAGTCTCCGAAATACCTCAGCACTGTTCACACTCTGTAAATCTGCGTGCCTCACGTCACAGACCCGCTGCAGCCGCTCACCTCCCAGACCTGCCCACTCACCTTTGACACGACAGGACGTTTTTACTGTGCTGCTGCTGAAAAATTGTGTCACGGTGCCACACGGAGAGATGAGGCGAGGACTCAAGTGCTGGAGATAATGATGGGTCTTTATTGACAAAAGAAACAAAACTAAACATAAACCTCCTCGAGGGGGGAAAACAGGCAGGCAGGCAGAGAACACAGACACGACGTACACCTCTGACAATCACGCGACGAAACAGCACGGGACTGCAAACACAAGGAAATTATAAAGGGAGCAAATTAACAGGGTAACGAGACAAACACAGGTGATTAAACTGAAACAATGATTAGATAACAAGAGGCGAGGGTCAGACAATAGACAGAAGAGCACATGGCACCAACCACAACAACAAGCCATGCTCAACAAACAAAAAGGACATCTGGTGGCCATTCAGGGCACACCAGCAGGGCGGTGACACTACCCCCTCCCTAAGGAGCAGCTTCCAGATGCTCACAAAAATAAACTCAAAAGTCAGTAAAGGTGGGCCAAAGGTGGATCAGGGGAGGCTGGTGGGCCAGGACCATGTAGTGGCAGAGGACCCGGAGACAGGAGCCGAGCCGGAAGCCAGGGCGGATCCAGGGGAACAAACCAGACCGGCTCTAGTGGTTCCAGGAAGCCAGGGCGGGGCCGGAGGACAGTCAGGCAGGCTCTAGTGCTTCAGGAAGCCAGGGGGCGGGAGCCGGAGGGACCAGGCAGGCTCTAGTGCTTCCCAGGAAGCCAGGCGGGGCGGGAGGGACAGACCAGGCAGGCTCTAGTGCTTCAGGAAGCCAAGGGCGGGGCCGGAGGACAAACCAGCCCAGACAGGCTCTAGTGCTTCAGGAAGTAGGCGGGGCCGGAGGACAGACCCGGCAGGCTCAAGTGCTTCAGAAAGCCAAGCGGGCCGGCCGCATGACAGGCAGCCCGCAAGGGTGGTGCCGGCAGGGCAAGGAACTTGGAGGGCGCCATCAGGGCAAAGAGCGCAGGGCGCCGTCCAGGGCAAGAGCGCTTGGGGGCGCCGTCAGGGCAAGCGCTTGAGGGCGCCCCGTCAGGGCAAGAGCGCAGGGGGGCACCAGAATGGCCTCCTGGCCCTTTGGGAGAGAGGAAGCCTTCCTCCGCCTCCTCCGTCTCCGGGAACGGAATGCAATAGCATCATCAGCCTCTGGGGGCACAGCTGCAGCGACCGGCCCGCCTCTGGGAGCTGCAGCGACACCGACCTCTGGGGGCTGCAGCGACCGGCACGCCTCTGGGGAGCGCTGCAGGCGGCCGCCACTCTGGGAACCGTGGCGTTCTGGCCGCTGCTGCCGCTGCCCACTCGGGAGACGTGGCCGGACACCGCCGCCTCGGAAGCCTGGTGAGCGGACACCGCCGCCTCGGAAGCCTGGTGAGCGGACACCGCCGCCTCGGGAAGAGCGTGAGCGGACACCGCCGCCTCGGAAGCCTTGTGAGCGGACACCGCCGCCTCGGAAGCCCTGTGAGCGGACACCGCCGCCTCGGAAGCCTTGTGAGCGGACACCGCCGCTTCTGGGGGCGCTGCAGCGACTTTGGCCGCCTCTGGGGGCGCTGCAGCGACTTTGGCCGCCTCTGGGGGTGCTGAGGCGGTCCCATTCTTCCTCCTCCTCCGTTTCCGGGTTATTGGAGGGCTGGGGCTTCCACTGACTGCAGGTGGAATGGGGGAGCAGTCAGTGGAGTGGGACTTCGCTTGGGGTGGGAGTTCAGGCTCCCCACGATGGTAGACATTATAAACAAAGTCCCAGAAGCCCAGATTCCCCAGCTTCTCCATCTCCCACGGGCTGAGAGGCCGATCGAGGCAGGTGTTAAAAACCTCTTTGAGATCGGCCTCATTATACTCCAGATGGTCCACCTCAATGAGAAAACGGCATGCAAACTCCCTCACGTCAGCCCCCTGCTGACGGAAGTAGCGGGAGTTTACATGCCGGGCCATTAGCAGGCGGGTGGACGATCCGGTGGTGGGAGATGGAAAAAGGAAGATCCCCATCTCTGCTGAGTCCTCAAGTGGCTGTTTCGTTCTGTCACGGTGCCACACGGAGAGATGAGGCGAGGACTCAAGTGCTGGAGATAATGATGGGTCTTTATTGACAAAAGAAACAAAACTAAACATAAACCTCCTCGAGGGGGGAAAACAGGCAGGCAGGCAGAGAACACAGACACGACGTACACCTCTGACAATCACGCGACGAAACAGCACGGGACTGCAAACACAAGGAAATTATAAAGGGAGCAAATTAACAGGGTAACGAGACAAACACAGGTGATTAAACTGAAACAATGATTAGATAACAAGAGGGCGGGGTCAGACAATAGACAGAAGAGCACATGGCACCAACCACAACAACAAGCCATGTGCTCAACAAACAAGGACATCTGGTGGCCATTCAGGGCACACCAGCAGGACGTGACAAATTGAGTCTTTGTTTTCATGTCGAATTTCATGAGCTTAAATCGGTAACTGTTTTACATCACAGTGTCCATTTTACACACATGTAAATCTCATGAATGACATTACTGTTCTGTATTGACCTACACTGTCAGTCAAAAGTTTACACACTTACTCAGTGTTATATAGTCTCTATAGTCATTAAACATAACACAGACGGAAGTATGTAGAGTAGAGCTTCTAAATTATAGCTAGACGATTATGTTTTACAATGTTCATATTACCAACATATTACCAACATTAATTTTTATACTATTTATAAGAAAATGTGCATGTACAGGCATCTTTATAAACAACGACACAATTTGAATTTTTCTGTTATTATTGTTTAATTACAATTATATGAAAAAACTTGTACAATGTGATCAAATATTTTAAGAGTAATTTTATGATAACATGACTACTGTATCTTATTTTAAACCAAAATAGGCATTGCTTAGTAGCCCCCTACTAAACACATAGATGTTTTTGTGAGTTAGTAGGTGTATCAAATGTATCATACTTCAGACGAGGTGATCATTCTTACATTACAGGAAGTGCAACTTTGGAAGAATGACTATAAGATATTCCTTATTTAATAATGCAAGCTTGTTTTCTTTCAGTAAGTGCACTGGAGGCGGTGTTGTGATGAATTTGGGTTGTCTCATGCTAAGTCTTGGGAAATCAAGTCAGATACACAAGGGACAAGAGTTCTGGAGTAAGAGCTATTTTTCACAGAAAAAAAGAGATGTTTTTATTTTAAATTTTTTTCTCAGCAAAAGAGATGCTTTAACATGCAGAGAAGATAAAAACATGCTATATACAGGCGTTATTAAAAAATAAAATTCTTAGGATGAGAAGTATTATATGAATTACTTGAATCTAAATTAATTAATTTGCAGCAGAAATTATGTACATGTATTTTATTATGATTGAAGCGATAGGCTGTTTTGTATATTGTAAAAATCGTATTTAAAATGACTAAATCAAGATGAGTTTTTTTTTACACTAAATTTTTTACAATTTTACAACAGCTACACAATTTCACACATTCACATGCACACTACAAACACTAAACTGTGAACTGTAAACACACATTCAAATATACTTAACTTCTTTTCATTTGACATTTTGTGAAATCTTTGTAAAAGAAAATAGCATTTTGACCTGATGGCGTGACCTTTGCCCTGCTCTATAACATAATGTGGAACTTGAGGAGACAGGTGCTTTTGAGTTTCCTGTCCCACACTGAACCGAGGCAAAAATCACAAAGAAAAGCTGTAAAAGACAGAATGAATGGTCAAGCGAGTAAAGCCTTTTAAAAGAATAGGAGAAGGTGAAAAAAATGGGGAGAGAGCAAGAGAGGAGGAAAGAGAAAACCCCTCCCGCGGTACACAATGCTCATAGCTGGGGTTAAGTGCTAAGATTTCATCCAGTGGGACTCGGGGTCCACATTTAAGCCTTCCATGGTGCAGGGGCCACCCCAGTCATCTGACATAATCACAATGATGATATACAGGGACATTAGAACAGGGAGCCGCTGACATGCCGAACAATAGCTCCTCACAGCAGGACCGGCCTTTCTGGGCATCCAGGTGCAGTCCCAGGCCGGCGAATTCCTCCTCTCCCCCCCTTCGGCCCTTATTGTGTGGCCAGAGATGCTCTTTCAGGACTGGGATGAAGGGGGGAGAAAGAAAGAGATCAGAGGTGGGAAGAGAGGAAGAAGGTAATAAGGTAAAAATAAAAGTTGTAAGGTAGAAGATCGTGAACCCGCTCCTCGGTAACAAGAGTTTCGCTGTAGAAAAATAACAGAGTTCGGTTGATGGAAACTCACACACACCGATGCCAAAAAGTGAAGGGGAACAGAACAGAACAGGATCTTCTCCATCAGGTCAGTCGATCTTTTGAAAGAGAGAGAGAAAGAGAAGGAGACTCTGAGAAGGGAGTCGAAGATTCATCTGTCAACAAGAGTTTAGAGCTCTTGGGGAAAAAAGCATAGTCCCTGGTCTGGACGCACAGACGCTGCCCTGTGTCTGCTCACTCAAACGTGTGTCCGGCAGGGCTGACCGGGCACAGAGCTGCCCCTATTACCCACAATCCCGCGCTCCCGACAGCCCGGGCCAGGCTCAGATTTGGAAGCTTCAGTGAGCAAATCCTTGACATTGCACACATTAGAGTTTAGCCTTCTCCATGTGTGGTCCAGTTGTGCAGTCTTTCTTAAAAAAAAAAGAAAAAAAGTCAAAATCCTTCTATTAAAGGGTTAAGTAGTTACCTCAAATTTTAACATTTTAAGGGGGGGGGGGTGTTTCTTTTTATTGTTTGGTTTTAGCAGTGTTTGTTGCTGAGGCAAAATTATATTAAGTTGCTTTTTTCTCAACAGTTTCAAAATGTCCAATGAGTGGCGCTAAAAAGCGGGTTCAGTTTGTCCAATTAAAAGCGACTATGCGAACATTTTATTATGTTGCTTCACGCACGCATAACCGCAAGTCGGAAATAAAATGTCCGGTGAGAGACTCTAAAATGTTGTTTTATAGTGCTTAAGAATAATGTAGGCTACCCTTTACACTAAACCAAAACAAAACTGTTAAAGAAAACGCAACCATGCATTTGACCATTTCTTTTAACAAGGCTTTGAGCTCTTTTGACGAAAAACCTGGATGTTTTAATGCAAACGTTAAAAAGTGTTAGTTTACAAATCATGCACTTTTACACATTTAAAGTATATTTACTATAAAGGAGTTTTGAGCAGATATTTCAAAACTTTTCAGCAGATAATAGGCTATAGTGGTGTGCAAACAAACAAACAAACAAACAAACAAACAAAAAAACACACGAAAATTAGTTTTCCTTAGACTAACTGATAATTTGCCTAGTGCCTCTAAAATCATAATTTATGTGGAAAGAAATGCAAGTTGTTGGTGTTTTACTGCATGTCTCCAGTGTTCATTTCAGCTGCAACTTGCAGCAAAATGTAAGTACATTCGCAAAAATGTTTTCCAATGAGCCTGAGTTGGTTTTGGAAGGTGTTGTTGATTCAAGACTGAAGAGATTCACTCTCTCGGCCACCCTTTGAACAAATCTAGTCCGTCAGAAAGAAAAACTGTGAATAAATTGGAAATAGGAGAGAAAAGGTGGCAGGAATGTTGATTGACGGTAGTGGTGTAGTTCACACGGATGGAGTCGAGGCTAAATAAAGGTCTGACAGGTTGGCATCAGATGGCTCGTGGTCGGGTCCATCAACATGCCGCATTCTCGGAGAGAAATACATTTTAATTAAAGCAAAGCATAACTCGATCCTGGAAAAGTGGAGAAAAACTACATAAATGTGGGTTATTTGCAGAAAGATTTATTCTTTGTTCACACTTCATTTTCCCCCTCACACTCTTTCGCTTTTCCTTTTGGCTCTCTCCGTCCCTCACACACCGACTTTGAGCGCATTTTCATTTTTTTTTAAACATCAACAACTCTATTTTATGAGCAAAGGCTAGTGTATCTTTAAGGAAAAGCGAAACTGCACAGCCAAAAATTGTCGTCTCAAGGCTGCATTTGTCACACAGAATAATCATAATAGCCAAGAGGGCTTGTTCTTAAAGCCGTGCTTTTGAGTAAAGCGCTGGAGAGTTCACAGGCTGTGTGGTAGGTAGGACATGAATTTTGGAGTTTAAGTCATCCAGGGCCGTGGCGGCCTTGTTTTCACGTGTAGATACAACATTCCTCTTCGGCGAGCTGATCTCCCCTCTGAGCCGCCGGTGAACGCCTGCTTAAACTCAGCCGGTGTCAGAACGCGAGACATGCACGCAAATTAATTCATGTTTTGCGTGCCTTCCTTTGCTCAGTTTGGATAGCTACTTGAGCATGATGAGTGTAAAACATTTTTCTAACGCATGTTCAGTGTAATACCTTCTGTTTATTCTCTCAGTGATATTAAATCTACACCATGCATTAGATTCAAATAAAATATCGTATTCGGAAATAAGATATTGCCCTGGCACCAGCTTGTCAGTTTCCTTATCTGTATAATGTTCATTGCAGTTTTAATCTGTTCATTCCTTTGCTCTTTGTGTTGAGTTATAATACTCATGGTTGTAACTGAAAATGATTGGTCTTCCTTCTTTATTGTATTTAGGTGGGTATAAACCGAACCCCAATCTGACACCTGAGACAAATGCTGAGGTAAAACCTGTTCTTTTCCAGAACCCAACTACATTCTTTACAAAACAGATTCTTCACAGGTCACATCTGGAGATTGTTGTTATTTGAGTATCAGCTCAAGTGGTTATGCTGATTCTGGATTCATGTTCTTCATAAGGGAGGATCATTGGAAGTATAAGATGGAATTTGAAACAATGTAACACACGGCGTACAATGTTACACAGTGGTCTGGGATGCTGGGGGTGTTTCCCACATGGGAATGAAGGAAGAGGAGAAGGAATGCTGAACTGGTAGAGTTAGTGGTGGGACAAACTGAATCACTTTGTGTGAGGAACACAGGAGGGCAGTCTTTAGACACTAACAGCAGTCCCACATGAGGAACTGAGGCACAGTGCAGCACCTATTAAATTAAAAATACCTCAAAACACAGTGACCCCCAAAAAGTATCTGAACACTTAAAAGCCACAATTAAAAAATGCATAAATGTCTGCATTTAAAAATATAAAACAAACACAACCAGAGCTTCACTTTTCATATATTTTTTTTTTTGCAATGAATTTTAATCAGCTGGTTTGCCAGTGACTTTCAGTGTCCTCGGCGAGTAACCGCAAGTCTAGTTCATCACATGAACTATGATCGTGTTTGACAAGCAGAAAGAGTCCAAATAGTTTTTGTCTTCTTTTTGATCAGTCTATCTACTGTTTTATCATTTCAAACCTAACAAATGTCCTTTTGTGAAATGTTTTGTTTGCTTTCATTGAAATAAATGTGACTGGGTTTGGTATTTTGTTATCTAATGCAGTGATATTCTGACATGTTTACGCATGGAGCACAGTGTCCAAACACTGCTTCAAAGAACTGCTTCAGATTGCAGCAAATCAAAGCAATACAATACAAAAGCTGATATTTGGCAAAAACGTTGAGCGTTCCTGGAAATGGACGACGTTAACGTGTACAAAATGTGTTGTGCTCTGAAGATGAATTTGTAATGTGAGATATTCGAGCTTCATCACACAGATTGGAATCAAAACTCCCACTCAGTTTTCCAGTTCATTATGCATTGGGAAATGAACTATGATTGCTGAACTCCTTCTTTAGAGCATTTCATTTCTAAAATCTTAATTTTAGAGCACTTTGTACAACTCGTTGCTTTTATAGAATGTTTTAAAGACTGAAAATGTGCATTGCACATTTCCTTTCTAATGTTCTTTTTAATTAAAAATGCATTTGAGTGCATTTTAACTGGATAACGATAATTGTGCCCACTCACATTCTCAGTATGATCTTAAAGGTAACACTTTAGCATAGGGAATAATTCTCACTATTAACTAATTGCTTATTAGCATGCATAACATATTGGCTGTTTATAAAGCATGAAGTCTATATGACCATATTCTACATTCCTAATCCTACCCGATACCTAAACTTAACAACTACCTTACTAACTATTAATAAGCAGCAAATTAGGAGTTTATTGAGGCCAAAGTCGTAATTACTGGTTTGTTAATGGCGAGAATTGGACCTTAAAATAAAGTGTGACCAACTTAAACTAAATCAATATATCTGGTCATTTTGAGCAAACTGAAACCCCATACATATCCTGTCTTCAGGTTGCATTCTCCTCAGAGCAGTAGAAATCTATCTATCTCTGCCCTTTAGAGGAAATGAGCGGCAGAGAGTGAGGTGTTTGCATGTGTGTTGTGATGTGTAGTTTGGCCGGAGAAGCAGGCTGATTAATCTTGCTGTCACACGCACACTGCCTCAGATCGACTGCCTAATAAAACTCATAAACAGGTAAATAAGCAGCCCAGCTCAAGTCTTAATCCCAGCAGCGCATAAGCAACGCGAGGCAGTCCTCAGCTTAAATGAGGGACAATAAGAGTGATTTACTACTGAGAGAGTATGTGTTTGTGTGTGTGTTTCGGTGCAGGTGTCTGTGCAGGAGTGTGTTCGAGGGCATGTCTCTCTAGCATTTGCATTGGTTTGGTATTCTTTGTGTTCGTTACATATTTGTCAACTGTCATGACGTTCCCTCAAGAGCACATGTGCACGGGTTCCTCCGCTGTGAATGCTCTTCAACGGCTGCAAACTGCTTTTGTCTTCATTTTGTTGCTATTTCAGCAGCAAAATATGAAAAAATAAAGACAATTTCAGAACACTTGAGTTTAGGGACCAATTCTCAGTATTAACTAGTTGCTTATTAGCTTGCATATTGGCTGCTTATAAACCACATACTAATGACTTATTCTGCATGTCCATATTTTAGATCCCTTAACAACTACCTTACTAAATATGTGACCCTGGACCACAAAACCAGTCATACGTGTCAATTTTTCGAAATTGAGATTTATACATCATCTGAAAGTTGAATAAAAAAGCTTTCCATTGATGTATGATGTGTTAGGATAGGACAATATTTGGCTGAGATACAGCTATTTGAAAATCTGGAATCTGAGGGTGCCAAAAAAAATCAAAATATTGAGAAAATCACCTTTAAAGTTGTCCAAATGAAGTTCTTAGCAATGCATATTGCTAATCAAAAATTAAGTTTTAATATATTTATGGTAGGAAGTTTACAAAATATCTTCATGGAACATGATCTTTCCTTAATATCCTAATGATTTTTGGCATAAAAGAAAAATGGAAAATTTTGACCCATACAATGTATTTTTGGCTATTACTACAAATATACCCCAGCGACTTAAGACTGGTTTGTGGTCCAGGGTCACATATAAGCAGTGATTAGGAGTTTATTGATGCAAAAGTCATAGTTAATAATTAGTTAATAGTAAGAACTGGTTCTCAAACTTGAAAATTGTATTTTTTGTTTAGCTAAATAACCACATTGGAGTCACCAGTACACAAATGTTCACCTTTTTTTTTAATCTATCCCATGTCTTTACATACTTGACCTAATGGTGTTTTAGCTCCTGTCATGACTCCTGGGCCTCCATGTATGCAAAAACACAAATGTGTTGATTTTGCTGGGACCTCTGGTGAGGAGATGGTCCTAATCAAAAGGAAACTATGCACAGTCACTCCAGGAAGGGCTGATGAAAAAGAGGAGGGCAACACTGAGAGGTCTTTCACTGAAACCTGCTCTCTTCCATTTATGAGCCACTCATGCAGTCCCATCTGCAAGTCAAAGTCAACACTCAGCCTGAGCCATGAATTCATTAGGGGGACTTTGATTTTTGGTTAGTGTTTAAATTAATTAATGTTGCCATTCATACTTCAGATATTCAGACGTTTCAACAACCCCCTCTGCCAAGCCTTGTTATGTTATAGATATAATAGTGCACACGTGTTTTGCCTAGCTATATAAATGAAGATGGTGTATTGTCTGTGAAGGGTTTGGAAGGGTTGCAAGAACATATAAAATAACATGCATTAATTAAATATGTGAAAAAATTCCACAGTGAAAAGTAAAACTGTTGTTACGCTATTTAATTTCTGCTACATAGGGTTCGCAATATACTCCAAGACTTTATTCATAAAGACTCAAATTGTGTAGAAGTGTTTTTTATCTTCTGCTAGAGTGGCACATCTGACTCGGAATCGCCGATTCATGGCAAAATGTGTTTGATCGATCAAGCTGTGTAAGTTGTGTGAGTGCGCTTAGGTTTTCAAACATCACGTGTCCCGTCAAGCACCATTGACAGACACACGCACTTTATTCCCTCCTGTCCGATTCGGATCCGAGACTTCTGCTGATGCCCTTGAGCCATTTACCCCGTGTGTACTATCGAGCAAAAACAAAATGTTATTGAACACAGCTCTTAAATGTAATAAATGATTAATTAACCTTTTGATTTAGACCTTGTCATCAGAATAACACAGTAAATGTATTTGGGGAATATTGAAATTTGCCGCATAACACAATTACTGTGCCTCTCATAAACATAAAGGTAGATAGCATGCAAAATTATAGCTATTACGCACGTCTCTAAATAATTAATGTTGATATGAATATTAAGAAATAATGAGGCCTAAACAAAGATCATAATATTAAGAATACCAGCATAGCCTAATTTTAGAGTTTGCCCATGATTCGAATCAATTTAGCCTAATTTTACTGACTCGGTAAATTCAGTAATTTTACTGATTTTTTACTAATGTGCGTGATTTTTTAAACCTGCGCGTAATTTCATCTCTAACAGAGATGATAAATTTGATTATAACATAAAAAAAATAAAAAAAATGGTTGTAGCGGGAAGTACAATGAATTCATAATTGGAGTATGTTAAATATATATATTTTTTTCGAGATCTTTACTTTAGGCTTTATTTTAGCATTTAAACGTTAATAATAAAATGAAAACGCATTATTATTATTATTATTATTATTATTACATTTATTTGTATTAAAATATTCACATTTATTTTAAATCGTTTATTTGCTTATTGATAGCCTATATTAAATAGAAATAAAATAAATACAAATAAAGCATCTATTTTTATTTTTTGTGTTTTCAGTTGTTGTTGTAAAAATCATGTATGAATTCCTATTTTTGGAATTCACGCATGCTTTGACCCTTCAAGACGATCAGAAACCAGATGATTTGATCATCTTCCTGTTTGCCGATGTGAGCACATATTTGTGATGTAAAGAGAGTGTGGTGTTCCCGCGGACAGAGTGATTGATCACATCATATTAGGGTCGTTTCTGCGCGGGGTAATTTTCTTTGCTCGCCTCGGGCGATCCTCACATGTGCGTTTCCATGAAGTCTCCAGACTCCGTCTCTTTTCATCTGCAGAAATGACAACAATAACAGCGACAACAACGAAATTTACCTTTCCGAGACGAGATTTTGACAGAAAAAACACTTAACGCAATTTCCTCCAGCGCAATTAATCACAAGCGGTTATGAAGATGCGTAATGAAAGCGGGCGAATCATTGCAGTATAATTAATGTAACGTGCCATATGCCGCTTATTCAAGACTTATGACTTATACATGTATCAAATGAAGGGGGTTGTGCTCTGCTTTACAGCTGCTACGCCGTTGTTAAATTTAAGACACTGTTATTACACAAATAAAATCAATGTATTATTTAATTTTGCTACATAAAACACCACTCTGACGGCAATGACAGACTAGAAAATGACGATTTTGATCACTCTGGCGCGAAATCAAATGTCGATGTTCACAGATATATAAGCATTAATAAAAAGAGATACAGATTAGAATTCATGTAAATTTTGAAAACATGTTCTGTAGCTATTTTATTTTTAACTGACAATAATTTACTGCATTAGGTCTTTTTTTAGGTGATATGTGTGTGTTATGTTGTATGTGTAGAAACTGTGTTTTTAGGTCATGTGTAGATTAGTTTGTGATGTAGGTATTGTGTATGTAGATTATAGATCATGTGGTTTATATCTTAGGTAATCGTGTATGTGTAATTTGTTTGTAAGGGTTATTTTATGTTGTATGTGTATATATGTGTTGGGATGTTGAGACAATTTATTTGAAGTTATGCATTAGGTTATATAATCGTGTTTGTAGGTTATAAGCGTGCATTAAGTAGCCCATGGCGCCTGTAGTCCTTCGCTTTGAATGAGGGACAACGGAGGAAAAAATCTGTCTAGGATTAGTGGTCAGATTTCCTATTTCCCATACACTCTCAAGGTCTTGAACCCAATTAATGGCTAATAATTACCCAGGGAACTTAACTGTAGTTGCTCTCGCGGTTTCATTAGCTGTGGTAGACAGAGCACGAGTGCCTTAAGTTATAAGAGCAAAGGCGTGTCACCAATCCGACGGAATGTAGCTGCCTACCATATTACTTCATTCTATATATGTAATAGCCGATATATTTAATAGTCAGTTATGTAGTTAAGTTTGATTTCACGCGCAATCTGTAAAACAGCTTTTGCAAGTGTTCTACATGTGCATTTTTGTTTTCAATTACTCTGCCTCACCTCTCCACTCTCAAAGTGTTTACGGCAACCACCACTTTTGCCTTCTTTGATATTGTTTTGTTACTACAGCCATTGAGTACCTTTGCCAATTTTCTGATTTCCCTCTTTCCCCCTCTCTCACACTCACACACACACACACACACACACACACTCTTTGTGAGACCGTGTGTGTCTGTTCGTGTGCAATGCAGAGAGAGAGAGAGAGAGAGAGAGAGAGAGAGAGAACTTGCCTGAAGCCCCGTCATCATGAAGTTGTGTTTACTTTGCCATTACATCCACTGTATTAGCATGTGAAGATCAGAGCGCAGCCGTAGTTGTCGCAACAAGTGGGTTTCTCCCCCGTGTTTTCTGACTGTGGCCACTGCTGGGTGGATATCATTTCACATATTGAGTGTGGTGAGATCCTATCAGTGCGTAACACATAAGCCGAGCCCTTTCCTACCATGAATAAAGATTTGGTTTCACTTGCTTTCAACGAATGTATAGCAACAATAACATACATCGGGATCTTATCCATCTAATTCCATCTAATCAGTTTTATTTCTAAGCAGCGTATTATTATTATTATTATTATTATTATTATTATTTTCTTGTATGCAATATTACTGTACGCAATGTTATCTGTTTGTTATTTACTGTATTGTTTTTTTTTACGATTAGCTGGCAATTAGTAGTAGGCCTAGCAGTTGTTTTTATTTAGTATTATTTCATTATTTATTATTTTAATAATATTTTTTTCATTAATTTACTTAATTAGTCTAATTAATTTAGTAACCTTTGCTAAAATGTAATAATAATAATAATAATAATAATAATAATAATGGTAAAAATCAAACACTGTGTGGCGTTTAATGGCGGTTTAAATTTTTGCAGTCTGTTGAATCCCAAAGTCACCAAATAAATAAAAAAAATAAAAAATGAACTTCCTTATTTGTTAGAATATCTCTTTTTATAATTTTATCCCGAAATATAACAGTATAAAAACACTTATAGAATGCATTGAACCGAACACAGTGACAATGAGACAATGGTGCCTGTATTCATTTTATTTGACTTGGTGAGTTTAATAAAAATCCACTTACAACTGTAGACATATTCACACATATCATGGGTTAATACGTTTAAAATTACAGGGATTTATTTAGGCTAGTGATAGATTTGATACAAACCTCTTAAATTATGTCCTTAATTAATCGAGAGGACAAAAACTCCGTCTCTGACAGCAGTTCTCAAGGTGGATGTTACTGAGGCCTGGTTTGCAGAACACCTCTCTTCCGGGGTCTGGGCCAGCATCCCTCCCTTCCTGTGCTAAACCACAGGAAAATGGCAACAATCTGGAAAGAAAATAGTCCAAATGCGTGGTTACATAGCCATCACGTTTCCAGGAGCTCGTAAAAAGGCAGACGTTTAAATGACGCAGAAAACTATTCCCCAATGAGCTAGTGATGAGGAGCAACACTTTTCTTTACAAGTGTAATTACAGTTAAATGCCTTTACAAAGGTGTTGCTCCGTATGAAGAAAAAAAAAAAGAGTACAGCCCAGTGCGTGAGAGAGATTTTCATTTGAATTGTTTTCAATCACTAAAAAACTAAAAGTGGCGCATTGTTTTATACAATAGATCTGTGCATTAAGTCGCACTAAAATTAAAACAACAGTTGAGTTTTAGGCTAAATATTTTAAAAATAATAATAATAATTAAACAATGTCACCGTTTTAATATGCTATACCCAATAAATGTTGTGTAATAAAAAGCATTCGCTGTCTTCTTTTTCTCAACGAAATAAACTCAGAATTTTTGTATCTATTTTACGGATTTAGTTTAATGACCTTATATGTTTATATCTAGTGGATGTGTCTTGACAAGAGAAGGTTTTACCGATTAAACGTGTAATATGGAGTCTGTCAATAAACCAATAAATGTCATTTGTCAGTGGGAGGCTTAGTAACACGATCACTTCTTCCTTCAGAGCGGGTAACGACAGGTTTAGTAATGTTTAAAGCATTTTGTCCTGTTAATTCATCTTAACCTCTTTAATTGGCAAAAATCAGATGCGCCAAATAAAGTGCGAATTATTTCATTTATGAATGAAATAGGCTCTGGAGTTTGCTTGCACAAAATCAAAAGGCGGCAATCCACCCTCTTACTCTCAGAGAAGATAATTAGGCACATAAACCTGTAGTTACGTGCTTCATACGGCCTGTTACATTCATTTGAGAAAAAAACTAAATATTGTGGTGGGTTTAGATTTCACAATATGTTTATGTGCACGAGTTTATAATCATATTTATTGTTTTTAATATACCAAGAGCTCGGTCTTCTTCAATATCATCTTCACTATAAAAGCAGAAGTGAGTAGCCTAATTGCCCGTCGCTCGGGAATGATATCAACGAAAAACACTGACAGCCCTCAAAGTCAGTGAATATGCATTACTGTTAATGGCTGCTTTAAATGTCTTGAAAGGCACCTGCATGAGCCCATGTGCTCCCACGGGATCTGGTGACAAAATGAGATCCGTTTTACTGCAGAATGGTCTTCTGATTACAAAGAGAAATTATAAATAACAACTGTTAATATCCTTCATCTTAAGCTCGCTCTGTGAATTAAAAAAAAAGAGAGAAACAATAATAATAATAATAATAATAATAATGTGCAATTACATTACAGCAACATGCATTATTTAGTTTTTAATAATACAAAAAAAACAAAAAAACAAAACAATGCAAATGCATATTTAACTACTAGTTGAGCTAGCAAGAAACGCTATCCTTCTAATTTCTGACAGTATCTTTCCGCATCATATTTATTACATGCCAAATGCAGAAAATAACTGCAGATGTTGAGCCTACTATTGCACTGCTGAGGCTTGATTCTAACAGCACGCCTACAGCCTTACAATGACCGTTAAAATGCGACGATTGTGCACATGCAAACATGACTGCAATTTAGATGTAATACGGTTTGTTACACGTATACCTAACAAATAATTCAGCAGAATCATACTTACATGAGCGAATTGGTTGCCTTGCCGTTCCCTGCTTGCTTTACCTGCACATAAACTGTCACGAATTCGAATATACCAATACTGATGTACAAAACCTAATCTAGACCAAAGACCCAAACAAGAGGCAAAGTGCATTGTTTCAAGAGAGAGTTTATATGCATACCTTCTCGCCGCGGATCCCACGCATGCACTCATACATACAGTATTTCTACTCTTTTCTCTTTACACACACACACACACACACACACGCACCAGCTCTCTCACACACACATGCACGCACGCGGGAGCTCCTGGCCGTCTGCTGGCTCGCAATAGCAACATTGAAACTGAACACACCTTTTACGTATTTATAGAGCTCACCTAAATTAATAATGTTAATAGTTTTAATATATATATATATATAAATATAAGGCACTCGCCAATGCTCTCACATCATGTACATATAATTTTACAGTTAAATGCAATAACAGTTAAAAGTAGCCTAAGTGATATGCCAAGAGAACGTCCATTTAATTATATTTTCTAGGCGTGACCGACCTGAATAATAATTACATAATAATAATATTAATAATAATAATAATTTATTTAGTAAAGGAACACGCTTCACACAATTGCACATTTTGGAACAATAGGTTTTCACGCGTTAAAATCGTCGCTTATTGCTCGGTTGTATGAAATGTTCGCGATCACCTTGCGTATGTGAGGGCTGCGACCTTGACCCCATCCAGGATCCAATGTCCAGCGTCGCGCCGGATTCCGCAGGTCCCTGAAAAATAGCACTTATTCCTCTTCAAGAGCTCAAGAAGGGGAGGTGGGGGGAGATCCGAGATGTTGCGGAGCGAGAGGAGGAGGAGGGAAAGAGATAAGTGATCTAAAGGAGACACGATAGGACAAAAAGTGATGATGATGAATACATTGGAAAGTTTTTTGGCCCTGACGAGGGTGTCAGATTGAATGGCCTGTGCGCATGTGCGAAGGTGTCCAAACTGACAATGCTCGTGAGATGAAGATAGCGCTGCTGCTGCTTCTGAGCTCAAGGAGGACGCGAGGAATCTACAAGCCGACAAGATGAGATCCAAGGCGAGGGCGAGAAAACTGGCCAAAAGTAGGTCCTTCTTGCGCTTCTTTCGCTCCCGAGCGGCCGCGCGGTACTTTGAACCCTAGCGCACATCACCAAAGTGTCATTTTCATTGATCAGTTCCTGCTGAGAGCGCGTCTTTGTCCGGTGCGTTTGTTTTTCAGCTCTCAGTTGCATTGAAATCGCTCAAACTCTCCGTGATCCGCGCCGTCCACCCTTTAGACCAGATGCTGCCGTGGTGTGCTTGTTCAGAAGTTTCTTGTAGCTCTATGTGATGGTGCTTTGCCTGAAATGGTCAGGAGCGCGTTTCCACGCCGCGTTGTTTCACTCTCTTGTTTTAGCGAAGTCGAGAAACCGTAGAGAATTGTTACACGAAAGTTAGCGAAGAGTTGTCGAAAGGGATAGTAACTTTTTTATTGAGTGGTTCCAGGTCTTGTGAAATCATATTCCTGCTTGTTGAAATAGTGGGCGCTGTAGCACTGCTCATGGACCCCAGGACGCACAGAGAGAGTGTGGAGATCTCCAGAGCTTTCTGCCTGTCCGCTGGATGCCATAGAAGAAGGAATATCACGCGAAATGGACAATTCTTCCGATAATCTTAAATTAGGAGCTCGCGTTTAGGAATCTTTGTCCTCTGGGGTCTGTTGCGGCTCGGTATGCTTCGGCTTCGTCTGCGAATGGCAAATCAATAATGCATACAATGTCATATTGAAGCAAATAGAGTCTGCTATTTTCTGGACTCTTTCAAAGGCGAGGAAAAAGTGTGTAAATCTCCTCTGGACTCTGCATGATGTCTTTGCTTATTGTTTGTTTGGCTTTCATTTGTATTCCGACTTGTTTGTAATAGGTAGGATTTTGCACTCCAACTATTTCCTTACATTAAGTGTCCGTGAAACTTTTGCATGCGACTATTCCCTGCAATGTGGGCACAGTCATCGCTCGTCCGATTCATTAGGAAAGGCTTCTTTTTTATTTTTATGTATAAATACGGCTACATCATTTTTAAGTATTTACGGACAATTGTAACGAAGTAAATATGAGCTATACGATGTTTTAATATCTGCTTCCAGAAGAAATTGATTTATCCAAATTACTCAGCTGAAGATAGCTTAAACAAGCGGTGTGTGAAACAGATGCAACAGTATGCTATATGTTTCATTGGCCATATGTTAGATGCGACACGTATTAAAATATCTGAAGATACGCAGGAAAGCACGCGTGGGCCCGTGACCTGTTGATTCAAATTGCCGGGAGTACGTACAGCCTACTCAGTTTGTTTTGGGACAGAAAAGTGGGCCTCGATATTTTCTCAGGCACACCTCAGAACTTCTGTAGCACACGATGACTTGCGAGAATCGTTATTAACAGGTCAGACTGACGCTTTTCGTCTTTTTGTTGTTGGTCATTCAAGATAAATTCGGTTTTGTGTTGGAGGTCATACAGTGACACGACAACTCTCTTGAATGTTCAAACCATACACATAAGACTTTCTTTTATTTACATTTAAAGGCATTTATTGTGTCGTCCTCTGAGAGATTATAGTTTCGTTTTTGTGTTGGAGAGTGTGAAAGGCCTGATCACAATCCTTAAAACACAAACACGCTCATTAAAAACGACTGATATAGCCTATTCTATACTTTTCATTATTTCATGTATAACTTGTTTCGTCTCATTGTTTTGAACAACCAGTGCTCTGCTATTCCAGATTTATATTTGACATATTTACTTTATGACTGCATTCAATCTGTCTGCGATATCATTGAGTTAAGATGTTTATTAAAGTCTGCGGGTTCCCGTGTTCACAATAAATTCAGTTGCTCACGAATGCATTGAGATTTAATATACTGTTTCCTATTTATCTGAATTCATTTTAATTTAAATGACGGAGAGAGTATGCAGATTATATAACAATTTGTGTATTATTATTATCATCATCATTATTTTAGAAAAAAATATAATTAAAGTGATTTTTTTAAATTATACGTTTCGTTTTTTTATTATATTCTTCTCGCTATTTTTAAAACGCAAATTATGTAATATACACACTTTTCAATTGTATTATTATTATTATTATTATTATTAATATTATTCTCTCAGGTTGACAGTTTGCCGTTTCGTAATTAGCCTACCAAAGAAATTGCAGGTATGGCCGAGAAGCGACTTTAATATGATAACTTTTTTATGAGACACCGTCGGTCACTGCTTTTAATTATTTTTCATACCTCAATGCAGTCAAATATCATAACTATAATTGTGTTTAATTAAACAATATTGTACAATGTTAATGTGGGCTGCAAGTAAAGCACAAACCACCATCTGGCGGCTGCTATTAGTGAACGAATCAAGTGGCCATAAACGCAGGTAGTTACAAGAGCTTGATTCATAATGTTAGGCCCTTCATTTATTTTTTTCGACGATGTTTTAATGCTTTCTGATTGAAAATGAATATTCTGTGGCTTATTTATAACCGCCGAGTCACTTAGTTAAAGCTTTGTCTTTGATATATTATCATAAGATAGTTTAAGTTGAGTTTCAGAGAGAAATCGGTTTGTTCTGGCGCCAGGTAAGCGTGTATTCGCCTAATACAGCTTCCCTTCTCTCTCTTTCTCTCTCTCTCTGTAGGTTTACTTTAACCATTAGCAACCGTTTTGTAATTTTAATAGCATAGTCGTATTTTAAATGCTAAAGTGTAATTCTAAGGGAAAAAAGAGCGTGCGATTTGTGTTATTTATTTGTAATATTATTGGAAACAATTAATTATTTGGAAACCAGTTGGGGTTGCGTGTCTAGTAATCAATAATGAACTCAAATGAGGCCTGGCTCTGTCACAAAAAACGGTGTTGAAGGACATTTTTCTGGTTTCCAGAGTAGCCTATGCGCTGCGTGACAATATATACATGTGTACAGTAAATGACGTCACAAAAAAAAAAAAAAAAAATATTGTCACGACATTTATATTTATTAATTTGAATCTACAATGAAGTGACAAATATAAACTGTCACAGAGATGTCTTGCAGATATATGCATTTTTGCACGATGGTATTTATTTATTTATTTACACATTTGTTTAATGTTTTATTCTCAGGTTCTTTATTTCATTAGAGGGCAAGGTTTTGTCATCCCCCCCCCCCCCTTTCACTTAAATGTGGGCTTTAATTTTCCCTGATGCTGTCTTTGAGGAGAGAAAGAAAAAGTTGCACTTCGAAATAAAATAGCAATGGATAACAAATCAAAAAGTTCTTGTGCAGCTTATGTTGTTTTGACACAAGTAATAAAATCAAGCCATAACACTGTAAAGCAACAATAGAAGACACAGCCTGTCAGCACTCAAAACTGGGCTTTAACAGGCAAAATGGCTGACATGTAGCTTCAAGCTAGCCAAATGTTTATGTGCACAATATGCTTTCACACATGAGAGCTGGTGGACACACTAATGGTGCGAGAGCCATTAGAGATGTATAACTCCTCACACATAATCTATGAGATGTAAGTTTGTTTTTGATAAGAAGTTCTTGTTAAAAGCCATAGTTAGACTGGAAGAACTGTGAGAAAATCATTTAATGGCCGCGTGTGCAATGCATGACACACAACAACCACACACACACACACACACACACACGCACAGGTGAGCATGTCTTTGTTTCAGCGCTGACGGAGTGACTGATATTAACCATAATGAAACCAGTCTGAATTTGTATTTGATAATGTTGCAATCCTGGCATGTAATGCTGCTCACAGAATGCATGCATACACATATTCGTCCTCAACGGGAGCCTGTAGGGCAGCCTTTGACCAGCCGGCCTGCTTAGTTAACCCCAATCTTGAGCGAGAGGAAAGGTTGATGGGTGGCTTATGGAGAGCAAGCAGAGCTGGCACAGTTTCCCGTCGAGAGCGAGCGCCTGCCCACCTGAGCTGAATCGCCCTGTGCTTCCCAAAGGTGAGGCAGCTCCAACTCAACCTTGCTCACATTTGTCACACGTCATTCATTCTGCTTAGTCTGTTTTGCACTGTACTGCGCTGTTGTTGTTCGCTTGTGGCACCTCTTTATGACATCACAGTGACTCGCTCGTGGGAGGGCCTTTTCCGCGTGTGTCCAAACACTGTTTCAGCTGTTCTCTGCCGCACTGGAACCGCACACCCTTTTTTTTTTTTTCTTTTTCCTTTTTCGTTCACCCATTTGTAGGAAAAGTCACTTTTCTGACCATGCTTTGGCAGTCATGTGCATACCTTAAAGATGACTTTAGTGTCTTGCTGCGTTTCCTCCCAGCATAATGCATTTTATTTGTTTCTCAAGTCAAGTTTTTTAAGAAAAAGTGGATATATAAGAGCAGGCCCCCATGCTGTGGAGCAGAGCGGGGTGCAGCGTGCAGTAGGGGAAAGACAGCCATTACAGAATTGTTAAAGCCATGTCTGCGAGAGAGACGTGCTTATCATGTTACAGCCCAGGCTGTCTGCAGCTCTTTGGCCGTAGAAGCAAACGCACTGCTGTTTTTTTAAGGTGTTTGAGTGAAGTGTAGCTCATTATTCTTTCTTGCTAAGAGTGTTGTCTGGTAGCTGCCACAGAACCCTAAAGTAGTCATTTATTTTGAATAATTATATTGGTGAAAATATTTGCACTGCATTCTTGTACTGAGACACAAAATTTAGTCTGTTTGCAATTATTATATTTTTAAATAATTTTTGAAATTGTAATATATATATAATGCCTCTAAATGCATGTAAAACATTATATATTTTTTATAATTAAAAAAATATATTGGACCAAATCAAATGTTATTCATTCATTCATTCTTGAATTTAATACAATAAATGTACACTATAAAAATGCTGGGTTATTTGGCAACCCAATGCTGGATAAATATTGTTTATTTTGACCCAGTTAGCCGGTTATATACATTTTTGTTGGGTTGTTTATTGACACAGTGCCATGTTAAGGAATGTCATATTAAATGTTATTTAGTTTAAACAACAATATTGCATAATAAAATCTCTGTTATGTATATTTTTGAAAGGGACAGCTTATATATTATTTTTAATAAATGGCAAGTCAGTCTTTGACAATCATAAAATACTCAAAAACATTTAGAAATATATTTTAAGAAGTGGCAGGAGCAGCCTTGGTGAACTGGCATCTGTTATGAGGATAACAGTTTTGCATGTGCAGTCAACAACATGAACACATACAATGATCAAGACATTCTCAGAATATCCTTTTCTGAAGTAAGCATTAAATAAATGCTGATCCAGGATCAGCATCCACCGCTCATCATACAGTACTCTCTCGTATATGTGCAAACAAGCACTGGTCTCAGCTCTGCAGCACTTCTGGCTAAAAAAAAAAAAAAAAAACGTACACACTGAAACTTCTTCTGCATTAGGACCTCAGAAAGCTCTGTTCCTGGAGTTGGTTGATACTGTACAAGGAAAAAGCAGCTTTGTACACCCACCGGGAAGGACTGTGAGAAATAATTAACCCTGCATCATGTGTTCAGGGTTGCTAATTTTAGGCCGTAAAATGTCTTGGTGTCGTAACTCCTGCCCAGAAAGAAGCGCCAGGAAAGTTTCCATCCAACATTTCGAGGCACCCAGCTGTGCCGCGTTACAACGGAGAGCCAAATTAATATCGTTATGGACGATCCACATTCAGCAAAATCTGAGCTCGAAGTCGAAGAATTTTTCACGACTGTGTTTGTTCGTTTATTAAAGACTACAAGGGGATAATAATATTTGGAGGGGGGGGGGGGGGGGGTCTATTTACATGCACTGAAATGAACATATTCAGGAATTTGTTTACAATATTTGGAGGGAAATTTCTCATTTTTTTTAAATCCCTTGTAGCAATGCACAACATAATTCTCCCCTAGAAGCAAACACATTTCCTATAAATCCAAGCAGGCTAGGCTGGTGGTTTTGGGGATGTTTAGAGTGGCAGTTCACCCTCGCAGTGAGGACATACTGTACACACACGTAATTCCCCACTGAAGTTCCCATGCATCAGCACAGCTACCGTGGGCTGTTTGGCCAGACCTTGATGTTGCATCCTTTGGCGATAAGAGAGTAGATGTCATTCCCCGGTGGGCCACTCGAGCCTAGCATTACCGCTCGCCGCTCACTTTCAACTTTACCAGCAAGCGCATTTTCAAAGGGCCCGGCCTCCACATTTATCTTTTGAACTCATCTTCTGTCCTCCATCTTTTGTCATTACGGGGGAAGATGGGCAGCTCTGTCTCATTAAGATGGTATGACGTACCATAATGGCAGCGGTAGAGTCGTTTTCTACTTTAGAGATAGAGTGCTTAGATTTGCTTTGATAAAGACGTCTTTCATGTTTCCAAAGCCCTCTGTCAGCCCATCATCATTTCTCATAATTGGACGGTGCGGTATGCTGGGATCCACTGTAATTGAAGCATCATTATCCAGTGACTTTCTCAGCCTATATATTTGCTTAATGCAACACTTTTCTTTGTTCACGAGCGAGGGGTGGGATCGTGCGGCGTGTACCAGATGAATGCTCTTGCTTACTGCCCCTTCAACTATTTTTGTCCCTGAAAATTGGCTTAATTACGTGAACGGTTGTTTCTCTTTGCTCTGCGTCGCAACACAATTAGTCCATCTCCCTGGCTGCAATTTGTTTTCATAAAAAACGAGAGTGTTGGCATGCTGATTATGAAGCTCTCGCTCTCGAGGGAGAGGCGGCACTATTGGTGTGTTAAATTTCATTAACTACAGTGTGGCTTACTGGAAAAATATATAAAACCTCAAGCTGCCGCCATTTTCTTTAACCACTTTAAGGCCGACATCCTAAACAAATCATTACTGGCACACACCAACCCTGGCCACTTTCTTGCACTTCATGTAAGTTTTATCTTCATTCGATAAATCGTTCAGTAAATGATTCTCAAAATCGCAGAACAGCATTTCTGCATTTTTTAACAGGTGAACGCTGAAACTTTATGTACGTTTCAGGCTCATTAATCTTCATTTAGTAAATGATCCTAAAATAAATGATTGTTTAATAAAGTATACTAAAAATCATCTTTATACAGGACACTATGTTCTTGAAAAACTTTGTATTTTTTTTTTAAATACCATAGTAAGATTAAGATAATGTGGTTTAGTTATGATGCATTTTCAGAGGATATTTGCATAATCTCGTCTTTGCTGTCTTTCAATAGGCTGCTAGATCTAAAGTGTGGCATATGGGTGTTTTCTCTTTGGTCAAAAGAAAAAAAAAAAAAACGAAAGCCCTCGTCAGATTGTTAGTGAAATGCTGAGAAGGGGTTTTTAGGGAGTCAGCAAAACATTTCAAGATGGGCTATTAACTTCAATCTCGAACTGCGATTTGCCTGTCCGTGAAAGCGCAGGCTCTCTCCAGCGAGGCTCCGGTTCCAGCGTAATGATGAGGCTGTGTGTGAAAATATTGAATTGCAAAAACAACCAGTGTGTGAGCTTGAGTGAATGTGCCTTTCAGCGCAGCGCCGGCGCTAAACTCGCAGTGTCTGAGTGATGGACAACAAATGGCATTTTGTGCTGGGCAGACGCCCCATCTCTGGCAGTCAGGCTGAGGGGCCGTTATCAGAAGTGCATCTGACCCCTGGATATTTCACCGCCTCTGTCAGCCATCTGACACTGGAGTCTGACGTGCCCTAACAAATGAAATGGAAACCTGAATATGGCTTTTTGTCAGACGGAGGCAAGCGTGGCTTCAGTTGATTGTACATCAAACATTTAAAAGTTACGTTTTCTTCTGAAAAAATGTAGCTTTGAACTGTGAGTTGAGGAACTATGTTTTATGAAGCTATATGCTACTCATAATTCAAAGTTGTTTTCTTTTGAAGCTTTAAGTACCAAACTAAAAACCACCAATAAAACTAGAAAACACCATCATATATACACAGTGGCAGCATTTAACTCAATATGGTCATATTATTTTGTATACTGAAACATAAAAGAACGGAAGACTTAAAAAGAATCAGTGAATGGTTTTTCTATTTTTGGACCTGGTACATTCTCAATCTGAACTGACAGATTCTAAGAAATGAATCAGGCATTCTAAATGCTCAAGGGATGGACATTTTAGGTGAGCCTGTTCTTTACCTCAGTATCTGTGTATGCAGTGCAGTGGGATTTTATCACACTACACCGATACTCATTGTAAAAAAAGTTGCTTTTTACTGGAAATGCCATTCTGTTCTGAAAACTGCTGAGTTACTGTTAGTAGCATAGCTACTTGTAGTTAGTTTACTCTCCAAAACTGAGCTAAAAAAGCCTAACATTTTATAACTTGGAACAAACTTGCCAATTGTTTTCTCATCCTCAGAAATGTCTGTTAGCATATAAGACTTACTCACTTGACATAACAGGCCTGTTCACACCATTGATAACCATACAGATTACGGTAGCACGTTATTTTACAGTCTTGCTCCGCATATACTGTACATACTATGTACTTATTATAGCAATTCTAATAACAGGATATCCTGAATGCACCCTAAACCTAACCTTAACCCTATGCACTACCGGTACTTTCTTGTGTAATACACTGTAAGTGTACTCACTGTAAAGTGTAACCCAGATAACTATAACAATAACTATATTAGCGTTCACACAAGCAGACGATAAGATTAAATTATGACACTGTGTCTACAGTAGGCGTAAACTTAAAAAAAACAAACAAACAAAAAAGGACCCACTACAAAGATTGATTCTGGCTAAACAACAAAATCACATATAGTAAACGTACTTCGCTTGCACTACTTTCGACAACAGGACTAATGGATTTGGAGCGTAACTGCCAAAAGATTCTGATTCTAGTTAAATTACCTATTGTGAAGACTAATTAAACAAAATATGTCACACTGAAGTGTAATATAATGAAGTAAAGGACCATTAATTAATGCATATTAATATCTGTGCCACAATCCCAGGTTGTTTCAGTTTTTAATCTGTGTTAAAGGGATAGTTCAACCAAAAGTGAAAATTCTGTCATTAATTACTCACCCTCGTGTCGTTCCAAACCTGTAAGACCTTCGTTCATCTTCAGAACACAAATTAAGATATTTTTGATGAAATCTGAGAGCTCTCTGACCCTCTATAGACAGCAAGGATCCTTACACGATCAAGGCTCAGAAACGCAGCAAGGACATCGTTAAAATAATCCATGTGAGATCAGGGGTTCAACCGTAATGTTATAAAGCTGTGAGAATACTGTGTGCGAAGAAGACAAAAATAAAGACTTTATTCGACAATTTGTCTCCTCCACGTCACCCTATAGTGCCATTTTGGAGAGTATCTCATACGTAAACAACATATGCAACGTATGTATGCGGATACGCTGTTTACGTTGTCTACGCTTTAATCTGAACGTAAACAACGTATCCGTGTACATACGTTGCATATGTTGTTTACGTATGTAATACTCTCCAAAATGGTGCCAGGGTGACGAATTGTTGAATAAAGCCCTTATTTTTGTTTTCTTTGCACAAAAAGTATTCTTGTAGCTTTGTAAATTTACAGTTGAACCCCTGATGCTACATGGATTATTTTAACGATCTCCTTACTGTGTTTTTGAGCCTTAATTGTGTTAGGATCCTTGCTGTCTATGAAGGGTCAGAGAGCTTTCGGAATTCATCAAAAATATCTTCATTTGTGTTTTCCGAAGATGAACAAAGGTCTTACGGGTTTGGAACGACATGAGAGTGAGTAATTAATGACAGAATTTTCATTTTTGGGTGAACTATCCTAATACATTTTTATGGCGCATCTAGTAGGCAGCGTGGAAACGCGTGCATGCCTCCAGTTTAGGTCTGTTTAGAGGCCTCTTGCTGGTTCTGTGCAATAATGTTAGTGAGAGGAGCTGTTGAATTCTGGGAGGGTCTACAAGTTGGCCGTATGTCAGGCCCCCCGCACCCTCTCAGCTACTTCCCCTGGCCCTTTTCTCTCTGTGAACCCCATGTTGGCACCGATGCCCCTTTTCCGACTGCTGTCCACTTCTTCAGCTCCTACCCCCTTCTCTCTCTTCTCTCTCTTGTGTTTTTCTTCTTCTTTATTTCACCCGCTCTTCCTCTGCTCTGGAAGCTCCAGCACAGGCCTTTGAAAGGATGCGGCGCTTTGTCTCGGCGATAAAAGATGCCATAGTTTCCCTTTTCCTCTCCTTTCTCCCCGTCCCTCAGCGGCTCTTGTAAAAGTGCAAATTGTCTCCTCCGAGGGGTTGTCCTCCTGGCTTCAGAAGGCCCCGATTCCAGCCTGTTAATTACGCTGAAGTTTCCATCTCTGCAAAAAGAGCCGAGATTCCCACAACCACCTGGCCTTCTTTTCTTGTCGGCTTTGATGGCAGGCACCCCACCCCTCGCCTCCTCCTCCTGCTCGTACCACACTTTTCTCTCTCTCACTCATTAATAGAGGTTTTGAATTGCTTTCTGACCCTGACAAACTGCTCTTGTTGAAAAGCAGATGAGAGCAGGAACAGGAATGAGCGCTGGTGGGGGCGACGGTGTTGATGGGATTGAAGAGAGTTGGTGCGAGTTTGTATCAAGTCCGCCGCTGTTCAGACTGTAAAGGTAGGGGTTGCGCCGACTAGTCAGTTAGCACTGCCGCCAGTCGATATGCTAGATCTGTTATGATTTGCTATGAATCACATGACTTCAGTTGGGCCTGTTCTATACATGCTGACAGTCCACAAAATGCATACCATAACCTGTAACAGTCAAAAACGTTTTACACATAGGTTTATTGTGATCAATACAAAAAACTGCTTAATGAAAACAGAAACTACTGGCATGAATAAATAATCCAGCATTTAAAAAATAAATAAATAAATAAATAAAAATAATATAATGATTATAAAAAATATTTAAAAAAATTGCAAAAAATTATTTAAAAAAATTAATATTGCAGACAGATGACAAGAACAGTTTTTGTGTAAATAGTGTCTAATTTAACTGACTTACTAAATTGTTGCTGAATGGATTGTTTATGTTCAGTGGAAGTAAAAGAATATATATGGAAATTTGTAAAATAACATATTTACTTTTTGACTTTTGATTGATCATAGGCTGCACTGATCCAGAAAAAAAAAAAAGTAAAAACTTGTAGTAATTGAAAGAAAACAAGTTGACAAAAAGACTGAATCTAAGATTTGGTGGTAATATAGCATAATGAGGGATTTATAAGCAATTTTTAGGCCCGTAATTTTTGAAGTGTCATTCATTTTTGAAGTGTAACAGGTGGGGGAAAAAAGTAAAAAAATACAAAAATTAACTTTTTTTGGTGATAAAAATTAACTGCCATTTTCAGGAAAAAGAACATTCTCTCCAGGCATTTTATTTATTTATATATCTATGTATTTATTTATTTGGCTTTTTATCTTAATAGGATGACAGAGAAATGACAAGGCAGTGCAGGGACTTTTTTTATTTATTTTATTTTTTTTTATAAGGAAATAATATTCTAAATCACACATGAATTGCTACATGTTTGAATCAACATAAGGCTGAGTAAGTCATGAAAGAATTCTCATTTTGGGGTTAACTATTCCCTCAAGTGGATCTCGGTTGGGACGTTTTAGCTCAACAACAGAGTGACAATCCCGAAACAAATTTGTTTTCCATTGCGTTTAATTTGCGGCGCTCTGTTGAAACCCAAGCACCGATCAATATGTTCTCATCCCACTCCAGCAGCGCAGAGCTCCGCGTGAAAGAGCAAGAGAGGTAGAGAAAGGCAGGATTGAGAGAGATCAAGGCTTTGGAAGGTAAACAAATTGCTCTATTATACCCTCTGTGTCTATGACATTATCATGGGATGGTCTCAGGGGAGAGGCTTTCAGCAGATTAGAAGCGTCTACAAAGGGAAGAGGGACGTTGCTGCACTGTACTGGCAGCGCGCCACAGTCCTCGTCCAGCCGGGAGATAATCATTAACTCCCCCTCACAGAGACACACGGCGCTCGGACGCTCTGCAGAGGCCAGGCCAGAGTCAAGCGCACTCAGAACTGTAGCATTGAGCTTGAAGAGGAAGTATGCCTGCCTTTTCAAACAAATATGTAGGCAACTTTTGACGCTTTTCGGTCTGACCTAGTTCAGTTTGAAACTCTATGTACAATTCCTATCATTTTCTCCACAGAGAAATTCATTTGAACAATAACTTATGAGGCAAAATTGTTAAGCAATGATATTTTAATTTTAATTTTTAAACTCCTAATCTCTAAATAGTTAAACTTGAAGACATTTATCCCAAACCAAGACTTACAGTAATACATATTACACTGTTTTTTGTTTATTTATTTATTTATTTATTTCTGACTTATACAAACTTATCTGCTATATATTTTATGTATGTATATATATATATATATATATATATACATACATATATACATACATACAATTTTTTTTCCATTTATATATTTATTTCATTGTATAGCCTACTGTTGTCATTGTTCTCTTGGTTTCAGAGGTTACATATTTTATATATGGCAGTTTACAAAAAAAAATCTCTGACTGTAAGTGAATATTTTGATATTGTAGTTTGATTTTTCTTTAAATCCGCAGGCATAATTTCCAGTGTGTTTGTGGAATGAGTTCTAGATAGATAGATAGATAGATAGATAGATAGATACATACATACATGAATGACTGAAAGTTCACAACTTTGACCCTTTTTAATGCCCCTCCACCCCCTCCCTCAAATATGTTTTTGAATAAGGCTTATAATTTGCAATTGTGAGTGAGGATGAAACTATACAAAAAAAAAGACATTTTGGCTGCTCTTTTTCCTCAATGAGCCCTTTTCTCTGGGCATCTCGGTGGATTTGTATGATTTAGAGCGTTTGGAGGGTTGCAGAGGGCAGCGTTGAACTCACACAAGTCTACTTTGTGACTTGTGATATTTGCTTTTTCTCTCTCTCTCTCTCACTCTTTTTCCCGTTGACTTGACCCACATCCTTCAGCTCGCATAAAGTGAAGATCCGGTTTCGGAGTAGTGTTTTATGAGCGGTTAGAATACCAGCCTGTGTGGTTTTTTTGTCCTCTCCTAAGCTGACCATTCACAAATGTCTCTGAGGTTTTCGAAGATGTCAATTAAAGTTTTAATTGGAAATAAGTTATTCGAAACAAATGCCTTTTCTTCCCGAGGACGGCCTGTCAGTCAAATTGAAGTTCCTGATGTTGGCATTATTGAAATTATTTTCAGGCTTTTGAGGTTTTTAGGGAATTCCACACAGTCTCTCTGCACATTCTGTTGTTGTGACAACTCTGGCAACTGTTACGGTTTTGCGGAGGGAATGATGTAAACAGGCAATATGGCCACGACTCGGATTCGGATTTCAAGCCAATAAAGCGTGAGAAAATAATTGTATATATATACACACACACAATGTACACTTATATACACAACAGCAGGCACAATTCCTATACAAAGCGCTCCGGTTTCAGCGTATCTGGTGTTGGCCGTGCGCAGCGGCAGTCAGATGAGCTCCGGACAGGCCTACCAATGTTTTCTGTTACGTCTCCTGAGAAACACAGACTTTTGATCGCACTCAAACTGACTTTTGCTTTTCTAGCCAATTATATGATTCACTTCCTCAGCTATTGTGAAATTCGGTGCAAAACGTCATCATCATAGAAGTCAGAGCTGCGGGAATTTTAAATGCTGCTGACGGCTGAAAATGTGTATATATATACAGTATGTATATATATATATATATATATATATATATACAGTGCCCTCCAAAAGTATTGGAACAGTAAGGACAAAATTGCTCTGTTGGCTGTGGAGTCAAGACATTTACAAATATGATTAAAAGATG
>JAFVLL020013096.1:0-14138 GCA_021397915.2 Tor tambroides | reverse complement strand
ATAATTTGAGGATCGTTACTGGCCCATTGTCTGATTTCAAAGCCACCAGAGGAGAGGATAGTGCGCAGACTGTGAAGGAGGTCTTTGGCTTCCTCTGGGGTAGGTAGACTTTGTAAGCAGTTATCCACATAGAAGCAATTGTGTATGGAATGAGTAATGTGCTCATCTGCCTGTGCATCTTTGATGATCCTTTGGAGAATGTAAATAGCACAGCAAGGGCTTGAGGTCATGCCAAAGGGGAGAACTTGCCATTCATACACAGTTGGAGGTGCTTCACAGTCCAGGTCACGCCAGAGGAATCGCAGGAGAGGTTTATCATGAGGTAACAGGCGCACCTGGTGAAACATTAAGCGCATTCAGATCAGTTGTTTTTATATGAATATAAATATATAAAAGTCGTGGCCTAATGGTTAGAGAGTCGAGCTTGTAACCTGAAGGTCGCCGGTTCGATTATTGCACCGGCAGGAATTGAAGGTGTGAATGAACAGCGCTCTCACCACCTTCGATACCACGACTGAGGTGCCCTTGAGCAAGGCACCGAACCCCTAATTGCTACCCGGGCACTGGAGCAATGGCTGCCCACTGCTCCAGGTGTGTGTTCACGGTGTGTGTGCGCATTTGTTCACTACTCACTGCTGTGTGTGTGCACTTGGGTGGGTTAAATGCAGAGCACCAATTTCGAGTATGGGTCACCATACTTGACAATACATCACATTATTATTATTTATGATGAACAAGACACTCAAAGTGCTTGCTATTTAATTCCATACGAAATGTGTATTTATCATCCATTTCTACTTTAATACAAACATGTATTTTAAATTGTTATAGAAATATGACTACAATCACATATCTCACACAGAGATAGCACTGTCATTGTGTTTGGAAACATTCATGCATAATTTAAATACATAATCACATGAAATTTGATTAAAAAAATAAAACATTTTAGAAGAGAATGCAGCATCACAGTTGTCTGAACCAATGAGCATTAAGCTGTGTAGGTGCGGGAAAGGTTTGTCTTTTATTTTGAAATTGTCATTTCCTGTTTTGCTACGTCACTTGGGCTTAGGTGCATATGTACCTGTCTGCGTCCCAATGTGCATACTATCCATCCTAAATTCTATTTGATAGTAGTAATTTTCAATACTATTTAGGGCAGATAGGGTGGATAGTATGCACATTGGGACGCAGGGCCTGTTAGTTTTTCTGTGTGGCGGGAAGGAAGGGGGTGAGTAGCTGGAGTGCTCACTTTCTGTTCCGTTTTATACTTTACTGTCATCATTTATGCTTTGTTACTTTCATCATTGTAAATAAATCCTTCTGTTTTTTTTCTGCACCGTCACAGATTTATTCCACTACTCAGCCTCTTAGCGGATACTGGGCGCCGTTACAATTAGTCAGCAGAAAACGGCTATCGTGGATCATTGGAAAGGATTGCTCCGTACACTGCATATGAAGCGCCGACGTGCACACTGAAACCAAACAACGGATTCTGTATCCTGTCGGCTGACAGGATACAGGATACTTAGTGGTTTGCTATGTTTGGCTGCAGCATTGCTGTTTATTGAACGTGAAGATGCAGTTGTTGCCGTGATGTTTGAGTACTGCTTTGTTGGATGGATTATGGTTGTGGAATAAAGTGCAAGTTTGCTACGTGCTTATCGCGCTGTGGTGCAGCGCCCATTCAAGAAGTTGTTGGTTTATGGTTTGTGTATGTTGAATACGGCGCTGGGATTGCGTTGTGTGCAAAATGGATGTAGATGAGCCTGAGCGTGCTGCTGAGAGCAGTAAAAGAGAACCCAAACCTACGGCAAAAGCTGTGACATTGAAAATTGAAACATTGCAAAAGGATCGCAAAGCTAAGGTGAATCAAATGAAGCACATGATTTTATCAATGAAAGATCTCATGAAATGTGATGGTAATTCTCCAGAAGTGTGTTAAATGTTGGGATCCTTGAAATGTTTGAAAGATGATGCTTCTGTATCGCACAATAAGGTACTTCCTTTTCTTCCTCCAGCTGAACAAGATAAACAGAATGAATGGTTCTATTCGGTGTGCAGGCACAATGACGGGTTTGTGGAAGATGTTGAATGAGACTAAGAATCTGAGGCAAATGGTTCAAACAACAGATGCGAATTCTTCTCAAAGCCATGTAAATCTTTGCTCTCCACTCTCTGTTACTCCTGATCTAAGAGCAATGGATGATCTTGTTGAACCTCAGTTGAGTTGTGCTTCTAACATTCCGTCTTCTGCTGAAGCAGTTTCATCATCTCATAATGCATCTTTCAAGTGAATATCAGAACATTGAGACAGACTATGATGATGTGGAGAATCAAAATACAACCAACAGACATCGAAAACATCATCTAGAGTTACAACAACTACTCATGGATCTCGATCCAGCCGATCGTCTATTGCATCTGCTCGCCTTAAGATCGAGGCTGAAATGGCAGCCCTGCAGGCACATCAAAAAATGTTACAACGGAAAAATGCATTACAAAAAGAAGAGGAGGATCTGAGGAGAAGAAAGGAACAAACCCAGATAGCAACATATTGTCGGCCCAGATTCGGCCCACATCTGGCACATGAGGAATGATGATCTGGCCCACATGTATAGGGCCCTATGATTTGTGGAGTGTGCCAGTGGCGGTTCTACATTGAATTACTCTCCGGGCGAGACCCCCTCTGAGCGCCTCACCCCCCCCACCCCACCCATCCGAGAAAAAAAACCCACAAAATTTTGCACAAACAGCCATGTTTTACTATAACAACGTTATAACTACAACTACAGAGAATGTAGTTGCATACCTTTATCTTTTGCTCTTTTCTCCTCTTCTTTTCTTTTTTTCCTAAATTGGGCACCTGACGGCTTTGACCTTTTTCTCTCTGTCACTGTGGGCAGCCGTGGCCTAATGGATAGAGAGTTGGACTTGTAACCCAAGGGTCGTGGGTTCGAAGCTCGGGTCTGGCAGGAATTGTAGGTGGGGGGAGTGAATAACCAGCACCCTCTCCACCCTCAATACCACAACTGAGGTGAGACCCTTGAGCAAGGCACCAAACCCCCAACTGCTCCCCGGGTGCCACAGCATTGGCTGCCCACTGCTCCAGGTGTATGTTCACTACTGTGTGCATGCACTTGGATGCAGAGGACAAATTCCAAGTATGGGTCATGATACTTGGCCACACACCACTTCCCTTTCCCTTTATTTGGCACTCGACAATCAACAGATTTCCCATCTCCAACACTGTCACTCACGACCAGTGTCCGGTTTGCCCATACCGCCACTGATTTCCGCGATGCATAAAAAGCGGACGGAATCGCGGACTCCAGTCATAAAAACGAAATTTACAGTTTAACGCGGAATGTCATGGAATTTGTCAAAGTTTGGATGAATTAATCAAAAGTAGGTCATTACACTTAAATCAAATCGCGATATGGACGCGGTATCTGTAAATATTAAGCCGCGAAAGTCGATTTAAATGTTAATCCTGCATCTTCTGCGAGTCTCTGTATGAATGGAGCAGACGCGCGGTTTTGTTTACTAACGTTACATACACAGCGCGCGTGGCGCTCGCGGTGATTTCAGCGTCTGCCGTCTCAATGAGGACATAAATACATGAACAATATTTCCAAAACTGCTCTGAGAGTCACTTTATGAGCATTTTACCATTTGAGTAAAACTAGCGTCATATCATATACACACAGTACTTTAAAGGTATTCATGGCAACCCGTCAAAATAAAAGTTCGGTTTAACTTAAAGACATTGTGCCAGAAGTAGGCTATATTACTATTATTTAGTAGAATGTACATAATACTACTACTACTACTTACTACTACTGTTAAAAAATAATACAACTTTATTTTTTTTAAAGAAATAATCACAAAATATTTTAATTTTAATAGTAAATCCCCTTTATTTGCCAAAAATTTAAATGTTTAATTTTCATTAATTAAAATATAAATTAAATCAATATTTTATGCCTTCATCTGATAACCAGTAAAATTTAAATACATAACACAGAATTTATGAGGGGGAAAAAAACATTTCATAAGGCTACTGTAAGAATAAATAAAAATTGTTTGTATGCATTCAAATTATTAGACATGCTAAAACACAGAATTTGGTAACAATAAAACATAAGGTGAGAAAAAAATAAAACATTTCATACGGCCCTAAACATGATGCAATTTTTATTACACTTTTAATAAATTAATGTTAAATTGTGTAAGTTTCATGATTTTAATTAATTAGACATGCTTTTTGATTAATACAACTTAATTTGACCATTAAAAAGGAGTCCAGAATAATTAAAACGGAAAAAAACGGAATCCAGAAAAATTAAAACGGAAAAAACAGAATTTAGAAGAAAATAAAACGGAATTTGGGAAAAAATAAAACGGATTTCATAGGGCCCTACATGTAGCGTGGAATGATGGCACTTGGGCGGACCGCTCCTATTTGCCAGATCTCGGCCAAAAGCAGGCCATAGCAATGCCACATGTCAGCCATGAGCAAAGAAATAAACCACACTGGACCTTATCTGAGCCACAAAATCTGTGTATATTAAATATGGATCTCAGCCTTAACAAGCCATTAACATGCAGAATCACTGAAAAAAAGAACAGAAAATAAGAGACTAACAGAAACTCAACAACAACAACTGACTGCAGCCACAGCCCTAGATGAATTCAGCTGAAGATAAAAGACATTAAATCTCTGAAGATCTCAGCAGAGGAGGATTAAACAGCTCCACAAACAGCATTACCAACTTCACTCATTACTAACCAGATTGACTTTATTTCTGTTAGAGGTCTACAGAAGTTCTTATTGAGAATTAACAGGGGTTTAAATCTAACGTTTGTTTCATTTGAAGTCACCATAATGGTGACTGGTGTTTCTATTAGTTGGGCTCTTAACTCTTATTGTTAATCATTTGTTTTCTTTGACTGCTGTGACAGTGTGTTTGACACATTTGCAGTACATGATAGTTTGCTGTTGATGGTTTCACAGTTATTGTGTAATGGCCTTATTCACTGAAGTCATTTGAATCCTGAAGCTGTGTAATTTAGTGCTTTCACATTACAAACCCTGTGTTACTGCAACGTGAGTTGCAAAGTCAGTTTGAAGATATATAAAAAAAAACTGAACGGCACTGACACACACAGATATCAGCAATCAGCATATGAATTTCAACAATGGTGACAAAATATTCAGCTAATCAGCTAATCAATTCTGGATATCACAAAAAGCTACTAAAAGAGACACAAAAAAAATAAATAAATAAATACATGAACCAAAGTTAGAATTAAAGAAAATAAGACAATTCAGCTGCATAATTTATTCATGTTGTGATGCATGCTGGGAGTTTTGTACTGTTTATTGTCACCATTGTTGGGGTTCATGTGTTGATTTATGATGGCTTTGTGTGTTATTGAAGTTAAATTTTTTGTATATATATATTTAACTGGTTCTTCAATACTGTTGATCTTACGCTGCATTTTTATATAGCAAATATATTATTGCCACAACACAATCGTTAGGGTCAAATGACATTAGAGAATCAGGCACTTGATGAACCATCAATAGTCAACTATCATCACCTGATCTCATTTTGTCTTTATTTGCTACTGTGAATGTGTTTGATAAACACACCATCATAGCAGCCAGCGAGAACACCCTAATTGTAATAAGAGTTAAGAGCCCAGCTAATGGAACCAGGAATCACCATTATGGAGACTTCAAACAAAACAAACATTAGATTTAAACGCCGGTTAATTCTCAATAAGAACTTCTGTAGACCTCTAACAGAAATAAAGTCAGTCTGGTTAGTAATGAGTGAAGTTGGTGATGCTGTTTGTGGAGTTGTTTAATCCTCCTCTGCTGAGATCTTCAGAGATTTAATGTATTATCTTCAGCTGAATTCATCTAAGGCTGTGGCTTAAATCAGTTGTAGTTCTTGAGTTTGTCTCTTTTTTTGTTCTCTTCTTTCCTTCAGTGATTCTGCTTGTTAACAAGCTTAGACAAGCTGAGAGGACTCTATAAATAATATAAGAAGATTCTATGGCTCAGATAAGGTGCAGTGTGGTTTATTTCTTTGCTCTTGGCTGACATGTGGCATTGCTATGGTCTGCTTTTGGCAAAGATCTGGCAAACAGGAGCGGTCCACCCAAGTGTCATCATTCCACGCTACATGTGGGCCAGATCATCATTCCTCATGTGCCAGATGTGGGCCGCATCTGGGCTGACAATATGTTGCTATCTGGGAATGGAGCTTGACACTAAAATCGCTGTGTCAATGGCCAAAATGAAAGTATATAGCGACGTGAGATCAGAAACAAGTGAAAATACTAATCTTCCTCAAACCAGTGCTCCACAGATAAAGAATACTGGAACCGAATCTCTTAATTCTAATCTGGAATTGTTTTTACCTTCAAGTTCACATGCAGTGTCACAGCATCCTCCTGCACCTCCTATACAGACTCAAGTAGCAGCAAATAGTTCAAAGCACTTTCCAACTCGGACAGTTCAGCAGCAGCAACAAATTGTTCAATCTAAATCAAGGCCAACCCATTCTGCATTACCAGCTACTATCAGTCATGATGGTAGACAAGAGCGTGGATCATGACTGCAAGATGCACATGGATCATCTTTGCAGGATGACTTGGAAGAAGGAAGTATTCTTAAGCTTACTGACAAGCAAAATGAGATTGCAGCTCTACTGGTCCAACAGAACAACTTGTTTTCGCTTCCACCAAGGGAAGTTCCATTCTTTGATGGAGATCCATTGCGATACCACGACTTTATGCGCACCTTTGAAGAGGTGGTGGAAAAGAAATCAAGTGTCTATGCAGATTGCTTGTATTTCCTGGAGCAGTACACTAGAGGGCAACCTAAGGAGCTTGTTAGGAGCTGTCAGCATATGATTCCTTCACAAGGGTACATAAGGGCTAAGGATTTGCTCAAGGAGCACTTCGGCAATGAAATAAGGATAGCTTCAGCATATATGGAGAAGGCTCTCTCATGGAAGACGAACAAATCTGAGGATGCTAAGGCTTTGCAGGACTATGGCCTATTTCTTAGGAGTTGCTGCAATGCCATGTAGAATATTCGTTACATGAATGAGTTGAATCTTGCCACTAATATGCACGCCATTCTTGCAAAACTTCCTTATAAGCTCAGAGAAAAATGGAGAATAGTGGCATATGATTTACAGGAAAGACGCAATGATCAAGCTTATTTTTCTGATATCATTGACAGAAAGACAAGTGAAGATAATCATGGATCCAGTATTTGGAAACATTCAAGATGTTTTGCTTAGTGGAGGTAGAAACTTGAATACCAGATCACCTCATCCAAAACCTAGAAGTAGTTTTGCAACTACAGTTACTGCAACACCTGGAGGAAAGGAATGCGGTAAGAAGTTGGTGAACAGGATCGGTCTCTTCTGTGAAGGAGAACATACCTTAGACTCTTGTAACAAGCTTGCTGGAAAATCTAGGGGAGAAAAGATGAATTTCCTAAAGAAGAAGGAGATTCGTTTTGGTTGTTTATGTACAGGACATATCAGCCGTGATTGTAAGGAGAGAAGCATATGCAAGATATGCCACCTCAAACATCCAAGTCTTCTTCATATTCTTTCACCAGAGAAAAAAGGCACTCAGTATGGTAGAGATGCAGAATCTAAGCCAACAATGGGCAGTGCTTTGGTCTCAATTCAATCTAGTGGTCTTACTGGGGCTGGTAGAGATAATTGTGCATTGTCTATTGTTCCTGTATGTGTGAAATCGAAGAAAGGAAGCAAGGTTGTGACAACTTATGCTTTCCTGGATTCTGGGAGCTTGGCATCTTTCTGCATTGAGAGTTTGATGACCAAGCTCAATCTTTCTGCAAAGAAAGTTAATATTCTAATGAGAACCATGAATCAGGACAAATCCATCACCTGTCATGTTCTTAAGGATCTGGAGGTGTCAGGTTTGAATCAAGAGCATTTCTGTTCTTTACCAGAGATATACACACAGAAGACCATGCCTGTGGACTAGGGCTGCACGATATTGGAAAAAACTCACATTGCGATATTTTGTTTTTCTGCGATTATATATTGCGATATGAAAAAAAAAGACAAAAAAAAAGAATCACCAGATGACTTGAATAGCTCTATTTGGGGAAAAAAAATCAGTGATTGGGGTGATTTTGTATGTGAGTAAATCAGCATAGGAAATAAACAAATTACAAGCATAGATAAAATATAATAGAACAAAGATACAAATTAAATAAACAGTGCTTTGTATTTTTAAGGCAAGTCTAATAGTATTCAGGTACAGAAATTGAATAATCAAATGTAAAATAACACTGCATAGTCTTCACTGTATAAATTAAATCTAATAAATCTGTGTTAAAGCTACAAAAGTGATTTTTCTGTGTTTTGTTGTTTGATTAACATGACACAGAAAGCAACAGGGACATTAAACTGCTGTTATTGTTATCCTCTTTCTTTCTTAATTGTTTAGCTTCACCTAAGCCATAAGCAACTGTTTTTTACAAGGATATTTGCAGATACATGCATTTTGACATAGTTTCGCGCACATGTGTCATTTCAGGCACAAATAGTAGCAGAAGTGAATGGAATTCAGTGTTCACGTGCATCTGAGTGGCTGTCATTGTGTCTACACTGGACGCGAGCAGCGCGTCATGACAAATCCCCGCTAGTAAACTGATGCCTCGTTCTATTTATGACGTACTGACACAAAGTTCAAATGATCTGCAATGGTCGCTTTGTCGCATCCAGTGTAGACAGACTTTGGGGCTGTTCACATGGCACACCTAAAAACGCATGGAAAACGCGTGCTGCGCCGCTTTCTGCTTCTTTCCAAAGCGTTCGGGAGCTTGCGCTTTCGTGGGGTCTGCCGTTGCTATGCAACCGTGACCTGCGCTCTCCTTGACGCCGCGGAAGTTTCAACAAAGGATAAAAGGATTTCCATCGCTGAAAATCACTTGCAATAGCTCTGCTACTAAATTTATGTAAAAATGGATATCTCTGTACAGCTGTCGTGTCCGGTGTAGACGTAGTGTCTGTGTGTGAGCAAAGAAAACGATATATAACGGTCAGTATAGGCCTACTAAACATCGCACATCCTGCGATGTGACTATCGCGGATACGCACATTGCGATATCGATGCTGAAACGATAGGTGCAGCCCTACTGTGGACAAATCTAACATTGCCACACAAAATGATTTTGCTTGTTGGCCCCATTTAAGCCACATATG
This sequence comes from Tor tambroides, assembly GCA_021397915.2. Lineage (NCBI taxonomy): Eukaryota > Metazoa > Chordata > Actinopteri > Cypriniformes > Cyprinidae > Tor > Tor tambroides. The sequence continues at coordinate 4,866 of JAFVLL020013096.1, read as the reverse complement.
TTTGCCATCACTTGATGCTGGTGTAGAACTGTTGATTGAAGCTAATGTGCCAGAGGCATTGGAGCCATGGCATATCATTTGTAATCAAGACAATGGCCCATATGCTATAAAGACCATGTTTGGATGGCCAGTTAATGGACTAATTAAGAGACTGGAAGAGCATGTTGTTGAAGACCATCCTCACATGACTGTTAATAGGATCACGGTTATGAAGCTGAATGAGTTGTGGGAGCAACAGTTCAAGGCTGACTTTACTGAATGTGTTCAAGAGGAACAAATAGGAATGTCAAAGGAAGATCACCAATTCATGGATTTTGTGTCACATTCTGCAAAACTTATCAATGGGCATTATCACATTGGTCTTCCACTTAGAAATGAAAAGGTAGCTATGCCAAATAATAGAGCAATTGTGGAACAATGCGCTCTGAGTCTTCAAAGAAAGTTTCGAAGAAATGCTGCTTTTCATGCAGATTATACCACCTTTATGGAAAATGTCATCTCAAAAGGCCATGCTGAAAAGGTTCCCATAACAGAACTGGAAAGACTTGATGAATGCTTATGGTATATACCTCACCACAGGGTGTATCATCCCAAGAAACAAAAGATCAGAATTATGTTTGATTGTGGAGCATCATACCAGGGAACATCATTGAATGAACATCTTCTGCAAGGTCCGGATTTAACTAGTCCTCTGATGAGTGTTCTGGTATGATTCAGAATGGAGTATGTGGCTGTAATGGCTGACATAGAATCAATGTTCCACCAAGTCAAGCTGCATCTTGATGATTGTGACCTCTTGAGGTTTCTTTGGTGGCCAGGAGGAAACATTGATGGCAGTCTGGAAGAGCACAGAATGTTAGTTCACTTATTTGGAGCAATGTCATCTCCAAGTTGCTCTAGTTACGCACTAAGAAAGCGTGCAGAAGACCATAAGGATCTGTAGATGCCAAGACTGTAGACGTTGTCTACAATAACTTCTATGTAGATGATTGTCTTGTATCTGTGCCTACAGATTCAGATGCTGTGCAGTTGTACCAAAGACTCACTGAAATGTGTAGCAGAGGTGGATTTCGTTTAACGAAATGGATAAGTAACAGCCGCACTGTGTTGAACGCCATTCCTGAGGAAGACAGAGACAAGAAAGTAAAGAATTTGGACTTGGAGCATGATACCTTGCCATTGGAAAGAGCATTGGGAGTGCTGTGGTGTGCTGAGTCTGATGTCTTCAAGTTCAAGGTGACCATCAAGGATAGACCTCTTACTAGAAGAGGAATTCTCTCTGTCATTAGTTCCATCTACGACCCTCTTGGTTTTTTTGTCTCCTGTGATTTTACGTGCTAAAATGATCCTTCAAGATCTGTGTAGAGAAAGAATTGGATGAGACAACACTATTCCTGCAGTGTATGCTCAGCAATGGACAAGTTGGCTGGAGGAACTCCATGAATTGGAGAAGTTTGAGGTCCGAAGGTGTTTGAAGCCTGAAAACTTTGGAGAAGTTACATCTGCTCAATTGCATCACTTTTCGAATGCCAGTGACAGAGGTTATGACATTGTATCCTACTTACTTCTGAAGAATAATCAACAATTGACCCATTCCTTTCTTCTAATGAGTAAAGCAAGAGTGACACCTATAAAATCTATCACTATCCCTTGTTTGGAGCTCACAGCTGCCACACTTGCTAGTCGCATGAACAAGTTGTGGAAGAAGGAACTGAAGCTGCAATTCCAGGATTCTGTTTTTTGGACAGACAGCACCTCTGTGTTTAAATACATTCGAAATGAGACTTCACGATTCAAATGCTTTGTAGCAAACAAAGTTGCTGAAATTCGAAAGGCTTCTGAAATCACACAGTGGAGGTATGTGAATTCATCCAGTAATCCAGCTGACCTAACATCCAGAGGTATTAGGGTGGATTCATTCTTGAAAAACCAGATATGGATCTCTGGTCCTTCATTTCTTGTTTGGCCAAAAGAGGAGTGGCCAATAGATCCTACCGATGTTGATGTCATGTCTTCTTGTGACCCAGAAGTGAAAGAGAGTGTTCTGGTGAATACTTTACAAGTTCATCAAGAGTATGATTTTGTCATTCTTTAATCACTACTCTTCTTGGATGTGACTGAAAAAAGGCATGGCTTGGATCCTTCGACTGAGAAACATTCTAATTGACCTCAGCAAGGAAAGGAAAAAACTGATGACTGCCTATTCTGACATGGACAAGTTGCGACAAGAGACAGTCATTAACAAGGAGATGCAAAAATTCAGATCCAGTGTACCTTCAAATTTGTTGTCTTCTGAGGAACTGGAAAAGGCTGAATTAGAAATTATTCGTCTTTGTCAAAAGAAGAGATATTCTGTAGAACTGGTAAGTCTACGAAAAGATGGAGTGGTAAAAGGGAGTAGTCAACTCTATAGACTTAACCCAGTACTTCAATCAGATATCGTCAGAGTTGGTGGACGTCTTGACACGGCAATGATGCCTGAAGAAGTTAAACATCCAGTAATACTGGCCAAGGATTTACACATTTCAGATCTAATTCTGTGTCAAATCCATCATGATATTGGACATTGTGGGTGTAATTACATGTTGGCCAAACTACGTCAGAGATACTGGATTCCTGGTGCTAGTTCTGCCATAAGAAGAATCTTGTCCAAGTGTGTAGTATGTAGACGCCTGCATGGAATTGCAGGTAAGCAGCAGATGGCCGATTTACCCCAAGACAGAGTTACACCTGACAAACCACCGTTCACTCATGTTGGAGTGGATTGTTTTGGCACATTTGAAGTAAAACGGGGAAGAAGCATTGTAAAACGTTATGAAGTAATCTTCACATGCTTGACCATAAGGGCTGTCCACCTAGAAATAGCAGCTTCACTTGATACAGACTCGTTTATCCATGCATTAAGACGCTTTATTGCACGTCGAGGACAAGTATTCGAGATGCGTTCAGACAATGGCACTAATTTTGTTGGAGGCCAGCGTGAACTACAAGATGCATTGAAAAACTGGAATCAGAATCAGATCAGCTCGTTTCTGCTTCAGAAGGGAATTAAGTGGAACTTTAATCCTCCTACTGGTTCCCACTTTGGAGGAATTTGGGAGCGACTTATAAGGTCAGTAAGGAAGATTCTGAGTTCTGTCCTTAGAGGACAAAGTCTCGATGAAGAGAGTCTCTACACACTCTTTTGTGAAGTTGAATCAATCCTTAATAATCGTCCTATATCCAGAGCATCTATGGATATTAATGATTTGGAAGTCCTTACTCCTAACCATCTCCTCCTATTGAAGAGACAGCCATCTCTACCATCTGGACTGTGTAAGAAGGATGACTTGTATTCACGACGAAGGTGGCGACAAGTTCAATACATGGTGGATTTATTTTGGAAGAGATGGACTGGGGAGTATCTCCCTCAAGAATGCCAGAAATGGCTAGTTAAGAAGTGCAACTTTCAGCTGGGAGATGTTGTGCTTGTAGTGGATGATCCTGCTCCAAGGAGTTCATGGATCATGGGCAAAGTTATTCAGATCATGCGAGATAAAAGGATTGACACGTCAAGTAAAAATCAAGACCAAGAGCACCTGCTTGAACTGACCCATCACTAAGATTTGCCACCTTCTTGAAGCAGAGGACCTTTAAAACTGACTGACTAACTGACTGACTTACGAGAGCTCTCAAATGACTTACTGTAGACTTAGAAGACTGACTATAGACTGTTGAATTTACACAGACTTGTTGACTTTCTTTAACTGACTATACAGACGCTGCTCGTACATTGAAGAACTGGACATTTACACACAAACACACATACACACTCATTTGTATATACATTTATTTGTGAAAATATAATTAATTGATTTGCATGTATACTTGTATTGTGTGAATTTTTTTTGTGATGATTATTACAGTTAGAAGTGTAATAATCAGGGACTGGATTGTAGGTGCGGGAAAGGTTTGTCTTTTATTTTGAAATTGTCATTTCCTGTTTTGCTACATCACTTGGGCTTAGGTGCATATGTACCTGTTAGTTTTTCGGTGTGGCAGGAAGGAAGGGGGGTGAGTAGCTGGAGCGCTCACTTTCTGTTTAACATTTTGTTTCTTTGTCTAATTTCATTTTTGTTTATTTTCTGTTTTATACTTTACTGTCATCATTTATGCTTTGTTACTTTTCATCGTTGTAAATAAATCCTTCTATTTTTTTCTGCATCGAAACGTGTCACAGATTTATTCCACTACTCAGCCTCTTAGCCTCTTAGCCTCTCAGCCTTTTTCTCCATCATGTTTTTGATCAGCGCAGTCGGTGGAGAGCAACTGCGCTCGACTGCGAAATCTGACACAGCTGCCTCGCCGTCGCGAGAGTTTTTTGGCACACGTCAGCATGACTTCAGAGCAAGGCGGACGTAACTCGGACACTTTTCTAATCGGCATGCATCTCGCGGTGATCACCGGTGATCGGTTCTGCGCAGATTTTGCTCATCTCAAACAAGCCTACTGTCTGACTTCACGTCTCCGCTTTCAATTCCGCCCCCGACTGCAAGCAGCTACTCTCACCGATAGGTCTGCGCAGTGCTGCATGAAGACACACCTAAAGTTGTTCGTGCGAGCAGGGGCCCGTTCTTCGTACGTCGCTTATTACATCTGAGAAGATTTGAAAGATTCCAGATCTTCTAATCCTGATAACTGATCTCTGGCTAATTTGTTGATTATGTTTATGACCTTTATAAGGACTTTTATAATGACCTTTATTAGGGTATTTAACTAAGATGGCGCCGCAGATGGCGTTGTGCGTTGCTCTTCAGTGTTTGTACTGTTTTTGTTTGTTTTTCCTGTTTTTTGTTTTTCAAATACGATCAGTTTTACCAGGGATGA
>JAFVLL020013092.1:0-19660 GCA_021397915.2 Tor tambroides | reverse complement strand
ATGTTCCATGAAGATTTTTTGTAAATTTCCTACTGTAAATATATCAAAACATAATTTCTGATTAGTAATATGCATTGCTAAGAACTTCATTTGGATAACTTAAAAGGTGATTTTCTCAGTATTTTGATTTTTTTGCCTCAGATTCTAGATATTCAAATAGTTGTATCTCGGCCAAATATTGTCCTATCCTTACAAACAATACATCAATGGAAAGCTTATTTATTCAGCTTTCAGATGATGTATAAATCTCAATTTTGAAAAACTGACACTTATGACTGGTTTTGTGGTCCAGGGTCACAAATGTGTTAGCAGTAGCTACTGTAACTACTATAACTTATTGTATTTTTTTATTGTAATAAATATTGTATATACAATATCTAAATATTATGATATTAGTGGTATTTATTGTAAATTAAATTAAAAGTTCTTACATTTTTATTATTATATGTTAGTGGTATTTATTGTAAATTAAATTAAAAGTTCTTAAATGATTATTTTCTAATGATTATTTTTAAATGACAAACATATTTTTATGAAATGAATACTTTTATTCAGCAAGAACAGATTAAATTGATCAAAAGTGACAGTAAAGATTTGAATAGTGTTACAAAATATTTCCATTCTTATCTCAAATAAACGCTGTTCTTTTGAACATTCTATTCATCAAAGAATGCTGAAAAATGTATCAAATATTAACAGTAAATATTAAGTATATTAAATATTAAAATATTAAGCAGCACAATTATTTTCAACATTAATAAAAGTTGTTTCTTGAGCACTAAATCAGCACATTAGAATGATTTCTGGAGGATCATGTGACACTGAAAACTCGAGAAATGGTGCTGAAAATTCAGCTTTGTCGATTTGTAAATTTTCAAATATAATAAAATATAAAAAAGCTTTTTAAAATTCTAATATTATTTCATAATGGTACTATTTTACTGTATTTTAAAATGTTACCAACCACAAACATTTGAATGGTAGCGAAACACTCTTATCATTTGCATTTATGCTTATTAAATGCTAAAAATAGTGGTTTTCAAATGTATTGTTAAATGGCTTTAATTACCTCTTTTTATTTTCAGAAACTGCAGAAATATTGGATTCTGCGTATTGGCCTTGATAGTACTTGCCGTTGGATCAAACAGAAAACCTTACTACAAACCCTTTTTTGTTTTCATTTTTATAGTGAGTCAGGGAATATGCATAAATGACAGCTTTTCTGAGTATTAAAACTGGCAGGCCAGACAGACGTTGTGTCATTAAGCATTTAGATTCTCTCTCTGAGAAATATTTACAGAAATGTCACCTGCCTTTTCACATTTGCTGGGAGCAGGAAATAAAAGAAGCCGGCTGTTTAGTTTAAACCTGAATATCTCAGCTGCTCCAACCGTAATTAATTTAACTTGAAACAATGCAGGCAATAATCATTAGTCCATGTCAAACATGATGCCGGCTCAGTGTTGAATCAGTGAAATTCTGCTCTGAGCACTGAGGAATTCAAATTGTGCATACGCACATATACACACCTCTCACATTTCGCTGTGGGTGTTGCCGTGATCGGTTTGTGGGTACCATCTGCCCTCAGATTTATGTAACAACTGATCCACAAGCAACTCTCACACATCCTGATTGTGACTCATGTCCCATGATGCCCCCCAGAATGGTATTAGTGAGAGGTTCACACTCTCCCTGCCCGCTCTGTTCTTAGAGGCCTAAACGAGTGTGAGAGGAGGGAAACGGAAACTACCCGAAGGAAGATACAGGCAGGAAGAATCGCCAAAAAATGGAGCTGAAATGAGTCTGTCGTTCAGAAAGTTCAGCTATGTTTTCATACGTGATGATATTGTTGTTATAGTTCACTGCAAAAAATGAAAATTCTGTCATTTACTCACACTCAAGTTATTCCAAACCTGTGTAAGTTTCTTTTTTCTGTTGAACTCAAAAGAAGATATTTTCAGGAGTACGGGTAACTAAACAGTTGATGGTCCCCACTGACTTCCATAGTATGGAAAAAATACTATTGAAGTCAATGGCGACCATCAACTTTTTTTCCCCCCAAAATGTCTTCTTTTGTGTTCAACAAAAGAAATAAACTTATACAGGTTTGAAACAACTTGTGGGCGAGTAAATGATAACAGGATTTTCATTTTTGAGTGAACTATCCCTTTAACCCTTACTGTGTACATTTAGGTTTATTTTTATTTATTTATTTTACTTAAAAAGTTTAGTTTAATTTATCTTTTAACATTATCCAATTGTGCTTATATGTAGTGGGGATTTCTGTGATTTTGTGACTTTTTCAAATCATTTTGATATCATGTGATGGGAATTACATTTTTGATTTTCTTTCTTGATTTTTCTGTTGTTTTCGCACATTGCATAATCCATTATGAAAAGTATGTAATACCGTAATTATTTAAATTTGCAATTTTTCTTATGCATATTTTATGTATAGATTTTATAGTTTTTTTATTGTCTTTCACTCTTGTCCCACACCCTGACTTTCATTTTATTCAATCTAAAAAATATTGACTTTCAGTTAGGCTATAACATTTTAAAAGTATTTTGTTATTATTATTATGATTAATGTAGTGTATAATAATAATAATAATTAATAATTTTTAATTGAAAGTCTGGAACACAATACTGTATACTGTAAGAAGAAAAAAAGAAATACTTTTTTAGATTGATAATTCAAAGTTAAAATTTAAATTGTGCATTTGGGACAAAAGTAAAATGCTATAAAATCTATACATATAATACATACCTAGGGAAAAATAGCAAAATGAAATAATTGGAAAATTGGAAAAGTGCCCGAGGTTGAAGAAACATAGATGTTGTAGGGGCCGCTCTTCATTATTTAATGAATGGAGGATTTGGCATGGATTTAAAGATCTTTGCCAACAAGTCTTGGAAGTGGTCTGCTCCAAAAGTGGACCGCCTTTGTCGATCAATTGGCTGTTAGTAGTGAATATTTCATTATCTGCAAGTTATATGCCCATTATAGATTGTGTGTGCCAGAAAGGGTTTTTATAGCACCATAAACCTTTCAAAGCATAATGTGTTGGATCCCGCTTCCCTGTTTTTGAGAAATAATGGCTTCTCTTATAATTTAGTGCAACCACCATCACAGATGTCGATTTCTCTGTTGATCTAAAACTAAATGCAGGTCTGAAAAACGGCTTCAGCTGGGTGTGAGAAAAAAAACAAAAAACTTTGACATATCTGAAAGCAAAACCACTCACAGACACAGCCACTGCTGGAGGTCCACAACATCTCTCATCATTCCATTTGACATCTCTGTGTTCATTTAGTGTGGACAACAGCTTTGTATTTCCTTAATCACAAGCAGCCTTGATGCAACACTGAGCAATATCCAATGGGAGGCTGAATATGATCAAATGTAGTGCACCAAGAATTATGAGCAGCCTCGTAATTCATATTCATTTGTGAACACTGTACAACATCAGTTGTTCTGTCCTGTTCTTACTTGCGTGATAAGCTCAGAACAAGAGATGGATCCTGTCCTCTCTCTCTCCTTTTCTTTTGCAGCATCACTGTTTTATTCTTTTGGAAAAGTAAAGCTAGTTTTGCTGCAATTCCTCGGAGTGCCATAGTAAACTTCTAAATAAAACATGTGCTGCTGCTGTGTGCTTCTCAGCTAACGTCAAACCCTTTCTTGTTCACTATCCATATTTCATGCGCTCCAAGTTGAAGTAAATAAATATATAAAAATCACAGGCTGGTCTGTTTGCAGGACTGCTGGGGGCATTTGATGAGCGTGACTTAAATGAAGAACTGCATCTGTTAGTGTGGCAATAGAAACTACACCTAAACAGTCAAGTGAGACTAATCAACATAAGTCAAGTTGAGCCAAATCCACTCTATACAGTAGTTATTGTAGGGAAAAACTGCTTATGAGGCTTTGGTAACACTTTCTATGAAGCCTGTATTTATAATGCATTATAAGGGCATTCTTAATGCATTATAATGCATGCATAATGCCTTATAATCAACATTATAATATGTTATATCATCTTATAAATAATCATAACAACAGTTACAATACATTATAATACTTACCTATTTGTGCTTATAACTTTTATGAGTATGTTCCATGGGCAGTCGTGGCCTAATGGATGGAGACTCGGAGTTGTAACCCGAAGGTCGCAGGTTCGAGTCTCAGGTCCGGCAGGAATTGTCGGTGGGGGGAGTGAATATCCAGCGCTCTCTCCACCCTCAATACCCTTGAGCAAAGCACCAAACCCCCAGCTGCTCCCCGGGTGACGCAGCATTGGCTGCCCACTGCTCTGTGTGTGTGCTTGTCTGTTCACTACTCACTGCTGTGTGTGTGCACTTTGATGGGTTATATGCAGAGCACAAATTCTGAGTATGGGTCACCATACTTGGCCACACGTCACGTCATTTCCTTTCCTTTTAAATTTAATGCCAGATGAAGCCTGCATTTATAATGCATCATAAGGGTTTTCTTAATGCATCATAGTGCATGCATAATGCCTTTTAAAAATAAATAAATAAATAAATAATAAAAAACTCATAATATGTTGTATCATCTCATGAATAATCATTACAACAATAATAATACTTATCTATTTGTGACTGTAACTGTTAAGAGTATGATGATTTATAACACACAATGAACATAATTTTATCCACTTAAGTTATAATGGATTATATATGCCATAGTTTCATATCTTTTACTTTCCCAAGTCTCATCTTGACATTGTTTACTTAAGATCTGCACAGTATCATACATCTTATGAGTGGTCTTTTATTGCTTAAAGTAAAGTGACAAAAACAATGTCTTCTTTTAAACATCCAAAAAAAGCTTTAGCATTTGGTAACTTCTTCAAGTAACAAAAGTTAGGTCTTCTTTTAAACAACCATATGATATCAAGAATGGGTTATGGCACATAGATAGATAGATAGATAGATAGATGTTGAAATAGAATGAATGGTTATGTTAATATTATCATTAGCAATCATGAGTCATAAACTTTTTTTCAGGCTCTTTTATGTAACGAGTGCATATGTTATGCTTGAATCTTGTCAAGCATGAAAAAACAGCTAGTTATGAATGACAAATGAAAGCAGAATTTGCCAAATCTTGGCTGTTCAAACTCAAATGATGTCACTTCCATCCACTTTGTTGACCAACAGAAAGCTGGCTGGTTTAAAAGTGACGTCTGTGTGAGCTGTGCTTCATACATTGCTACAATATTTACAACGGACAGTAGTCCAGGAAATTTCATTGAAATGTGACCACACCTTTAGTCTGAGGCTGTTTTTACTGGGATGGAGCTTCTCTCAGGCTGTTAGAGTCAAACCACAGGGACAGAAGAGATGCGCTGAAGAAAGGCAATTAGTGTGCGCTTTTTACACTGCGCACATCTCCCTTCACAAACACAACAAGATTTTCCTCAGAGCCACTGTACTGCTTTCTTGAGCAGCTTTGCTTATTTTCTACTTTGTTTTGCTATTTCTGCATGTTAAATGAATCGGCCTAACTACTTAAACACTGATGTAAAACTAACTTGCTGTTGTCTAACTAGTAATTTGTCGCTCACTAGTGAAAAGAAGACTGAGTACTGTTTTTGTGAAACAGGTCAATGGAAAGTAAAGCACATTTTTATTGATAGCCATACAGTACGTTTTTTGTCGCAAATCTAAGAAGGAAGCATTGTAGTCTACCAATTAAGATAACTTCAAGGTTCAAGGTGCATTGAACTGTGATTCTGAAATTGGAGACAGGTTTGAATCTGGACTCTGTCCTTGTCCCAGTGGTGTTTTGGACCCCATTGAGTTTCATTGTGTGAAATTTGAAGAAAATGTAATTTTGGATTGATCACCTATGATCGACTATATTCGTCATCTGACTGCATGAACCGAACCAAATACATGTACTGTTACACCCTAGTTGCTAATGCCATTCATTTGAACTTTATAGAATCAGGTTGCACTGCGGCAGTAGTAGCAAAGAATCAGAATAGACAGGACTGAGAAAGTGCTTGTGGACTGTACATATGTGAGCTGCACTATTTCTGCAGGCGCTCCCAGCAGTGAGATCTCGCTGTGAGTTTGCACTCAGTCTGAGAGCAGTGTGTCCAGTTTACACTCATTAGCCACATTAGCAGCCTCCCTGCTGTGCCGCCCTGCGCTCTGTTCTCAATACGACAGCATTTACCCTAAACTACGGACATCACTATCACACAAATGAGTATTATATACATGACTGGTTATTGTGATGATTACATGCTCTGTGAAACAGAAGAAGGATGTACCACATGCATGAGACCTCATGATTTGGTGTCAAATCAAAAGCTATTTCATGTGAAGGCAATGGTTTGAAAAACAGAAAACAGAGAAGAAAAAGGCCTCTGATGATGTCTGACTGTATTTAGATAATGTATTATTAAATAGTAAGTGCGGTAGACATGGATGAAAGATCCGGTCTCATATTTTTTCAGCCTTGTTCTGGTATTAGACTTTTTTTTTTTTTTGGCTTTGGGATTTTTTATTTAGGTCACATTTTCTGCACCACTTTGAAGAGCTGGAGTATGAATTATTTACTGGTGGAAAAAGGGCTTTGAACAAGGAAATACCACGATGAATGGATCTTGTGATTATTGCCTTTCCAATATAAATGTGCTTTAATTACACGAAATGTAATGTGTTTACTGTCATGTGATCTGTCAACACTTCCTGGGCACAGTGCTTGTAGGCATGTCAGTTACAGTCTAGCTTGCATGTTTTTAATTTATTTGTGAGCACTTATTGCATGTCTTTTATTAAATTCAGTGGGCATTTAACAGAAAGAAAAGTGCATGATGAAAAAGGCTGGGAGGACTTGGTTATTTACAGATTAAAGTTTAAATTCTTTTAATTTTTTCATCTGCACAAACATTAAAATAAAATAAAAATATAACTATACACAGTAAAATATAACTATAAACAAGGCACATATGCACACCCACACCAACCCACACACACACACACACACACACACACACACACACACATACATATATATATATATATATATATATATATATATATATATATAATATTAGTTCTGTTCATTTATAGTTACAGTTATAGTTTAGTATGTAGTTTTTTTTGTTACATTTCATATTTCTACTTTACATATAATTATGTAAAGTATATATATTTCTTTCTCTTTCTGAATCATGCAGACAATATATTCAAATGACCAAGCTGGTGATGTAACACTGTAGACAGGAACATGTACGAGTCACAGCTCACTGTCTCCATGCTGTGATTCAGAGAGAGAGAGAACGATAGAGATAGAAAGCATTCTGTTTTAAAGCAACTACATTAAAACTCCAGTGCACCAGCGAGGTGTCAGAGATACAATTAATTTCACACTGCTGTGCAAATTAGGGGCTCGGTAAGTATCCACTGAGCGGACTTTTAGTGCTTTATTAGTGCCTTTTCTCGGAAAAGAAATATTTTCATTACAAATCAATCAATTTAGCTCTGTTCCAATAGTACGCTGCCTACAGCCCTGCATCCGAACAGTCATGGAACCTCATATGTGAATAATCTGGAACAGTTTAGTGCAACTTCATTCACAGTTGATTTCAATAGACTTTGATATTAGCATTGCTAAGCTAACAGCACAACACTCTAAACACACAGAAACCTAAACACACATTTTTTGGTAAAATACTACGTTTTTATTGCACTGAACTATTTTTATCAATATTTTTTACTACTGAATGAGATATATGTTTGTTTAAAATCAACTTTTCTCTCACCTTGTCCTCCATCTTTGATGTTTTATCAGTGAGCGTGTCGCAGTGCATTCTGTGAGAGCCTTCTCCACTAACAATACATGTGATGCTACCTTAGAATTGACTAGGTATTTTTGATCCCTACATTTTGTCACAAGTGTGACTATAATTCCTTAAAGGGATAGTTCACCCAAAAATGAAAATTCTTTCATTAATTACTCACCCTCATGTCGTTCCAAACCCGCAAGACCTTCATTCATCTTCGGAACACAAATTACATTTTTTTTCACATGTGTCGTGGTACTCTTATGAATGGTGACAGAGAATGACGCGGAAGAGAAGAATTATTGAATAAAGTTGTTATTTTTGTTTTCTTTGCACACAGAAAGTATTATTGTAGCTTCCTAAAACTATGGTTGAACCACTGATGTCACATGGACAAGGCCCAGAAAGGTAGTAAGGACATCATTAAAATAGTGGCTCAATCTTAATTTTATGAAGCTACGAGAATACTTTTGTGCGCAAAGAAATCAAAAATAACTTTATTCAAATTATGGTTGAACCGCTGATGTCACATGGACTATTTTAACGATATCCTTATTATATTTCTTGAATGTGGTAGTTGTGTTGCTGTCTATGCAGGGTCAGAATGCTCTTGGATTTTATCAAAATATCTTAATTTGTGTTCTGAAGATGAACAAAGGTCTTACAGGTTTGGATCGACATGAGGATGAGTAATTAATGACAGAATTTTCATTTTTGGGTGAACTATCCCTTTAAAATGTCTGTAAGAAGTAGACAAGATTGGACCATATTTTTTTTTGCTTGCCTTTAAGCACAGAGTGTTTTCTTTCTTTGTGTCTTTCTTACATATGTGTGCGCTGTTTCAGATAGCAGAGATGCTATTGCAAAAGTTACACCACGTTGTCTTGCAGCAAACAGATCCATTTTCACTCCCTGTGGCTACTGGGCTACCGTGTCAGTAGATCTTTGAGCCTGAGCCTGTTACAGTGCTGGACGTGTTTGTGAAAAGGGCCCCAGATGGGTTCGAGCATATGACAATGTGTTGACTCATGTCTGCTGGGGAAACAGCGACCTGTGGTCATTGGAATACACTGGCCTCATTCACGCTGCGGGTACTGGTGTCATCATTCACCTCTGAATGCCAGCGCCACACAGTGCCAGGGCCGCCATCTGATGCAAGATTGGACTTTGAAGGTCAAAAGCTTCCCCAAATTTGTTCTCAACATGTCACATCCTACAGCGAGTTTGAAGATGTCTCTAAACCTGAGCTTTTTAAAGGGAGAGTTCACCCAGAAATGAATATTCTGTCATCATTTACTCGCCCTCAAGTTTTTCTTGTATGAGTTCCTCTCTCTTGTGGAACATACAGTAAAAGAAATATTTTGAAGAATGTTGGTAACCACACATTTGCTGGTCCCCATTGACTTCCATATTATAAAGAAATAAATAAAAATTCAATTGAAGTAATTTTTAGAACCCATTTCATTGGCTAGGCCAATTGGTAATCTATTCAGTGCCTGATTACAAATGATAGAAAATCATTTTGCCATGTATTTAGCTCTAATTATGAAAATATGTTAATTAATGTCTTTTAAATTACATATCATTACAGAAGCTAAGTAGAAAAATTAAACGCTTGTCCTTTTCAGTTTCACTCTTCGGTTGGCAAGCTAACAGTGCTAACTGCTTATAAATAGCCCTTTTGATTAGCTAAAAGAATCATTCAATCAGACATTGAACATAAGGATAGGATCTTACATGACACTAGCAATTTTTTAGAAAGAGGACAGAAGATTCATAAACATTTGTATGTCTCTGATGTTGTACGTACTGTACTACTGCAGATGGGCTTATGTTTCAAAAATTGTACATGCTTTGATACCTAGCCAAACATCAAAAATTGCATAAGAATAATTACAGATAGTAATAAGTTAAAGAGTTCACATCTAAAGAACTGCTAAGGCAGATTGTGTCTGCTATATATACATAGTCTATACTCTGATGCAGAGCTACACAGCAGTGATAACCACAAGATACTTGCAATTACTAATGACTTTCAGCCCACACACTCAACAGACTAATTCTAGATCATTCTTTCTCTTCCACGACTACCCATTAGACTCACTGTGGAGGAGACTGAAAGAATGATCTCTTGGGAAAACAAGCAAGGCAAACGCCTTGATTGCAGTCAAAAAGACTCTTTAAACTCTCATGCAAAAAACATCTCAGAGAACGAGAGGAAAACAAGCGAAGGGATGGACTTCAAAGTGCAGATCCATTACAATCCATTAAAAAAGTGCTTTTGCTGGATCGAAACCGAGGATCGATAAAAGCCAGTTAAATGTCTGACACAGCTCACTAATATCTGTAACATGTACTCATATTCAGAGGAGGAGTGTGAGTGAGAAAAGACAAAATTTTATTATAATGGAAGAGTCCACTCCACACCCTGAACACACACACACACACACACACACACACACACCGCCCACCTCTCAGCTGTATCTGAACGGAAAACTCACACACGTTCACGATTATCATGCTGGATTTTCACGCTGTAGCATCCGAGGCTAATTCCTGCATGCGTTCCTCCTTTTACCCCTGAGGGAATCGGGGTAGGAAATGCAGTGATGGGTTATTACCAGATGAGATTCATACTGTAAGACCTTGAATGGCACTATTTTCCCTTAATTTCATTGCCATTCTTTTCTTTTGTTAGTTATTCGAGCCTGAGCAGATTTATTCTGCTTCTCAATGTGGTTCAAAGCCATAAATGGTGAATGAAGTTCTTAGCTATGCAAACTACTGCATTTCTACTTTAATATTCTGTGCATATATTGCATTGATGCTTTATGGCCCAAGAAAGTTTCAAATAAACAGTGTTCAGTGAGCAGTACATGGAGAAATGGAAACATTACATGCTATCTCATTTTGGATAAAAACATGCAAGGTTATGATATATTGACTTGTGTAGTACATCTGTCTTTATGGTCCATTTAGACTATGTTTGGAGACTATTTACTGGACAATTTAGCTCACCTCTCTGCTGTGTCGCCTGGGCTAATGATATACGTTTAGATCTTTATATGCTGCACATTTGCACTTCAGTCAATAGCATGTGGAAATGTTATCATCCTTAACTGTCACAAGCAAATGTTTTGCCTGGAATGACATATTTACCACAGTGCATATGAAATCTTATTTGCAGGGGCAGAACAGGCCTGTCTCGACTCGGTGAAGTGCATCTTGGGAGTCTCAAAAACAATTTTTTATTGAATTGTCATGCAATTGTGGAAGTGTTGTGGAAGTTTCATTTGCTTGGCTATCACGTAAATTCAAAAGTCATAGAGGTTGGTAAACTTTTGTAGAATAAAAAGATTCAGCAAAGTATGTATACATCCTGCCATGTTATTTTCTGTTTCAGCAGTATTATATAATGGAGTGTAAATGTACTTTTCTTATAATCAACAGGTTCACAAATGAGATCTCTTTAATATCTCAGTTGTTTCTTTTAGAGTGCAATGAGAATAAATGGAGATCAAATGACATTTTTTTAAAATTCCCCAGTGGTCAGAATTATTATAGTTAACTTAAAACTAAAAACACAGGCTATGTATTTATACAACAGTTCTTTCTGGTTCTCGAATCTGATTGGCTGAGAGCCTATTCAAGGCGTGCAATATTCTAGTGATAACAGAACTCCAACCGTTTCACTGTTTGTATCACTCCGCTTTTTATATATAATATAAAAATATAACAAAACTAAACAAAAAACAAAATATTAAAACAGAATTTATAAAATAAAAAGTATAATAGTAACTATAATATTATCTCTATTATCTTTTAGTATAATATTATACTAAAATAAGACTGGCTGCAAAAAAAAAAAAAAAAAAAAAATTTACATAATTTTGTCCAGAATTTCAGAAGTCTCAAACTGTCTTGGATTTGCCAAGATCTTGAAGTCTTTAATAAAAAGTCAGAGATTACAGTATAAGCTCAAATATTTTGTCACATTTTTCTAAACTCTAAAGTCTATTCAGTTATGTTATCCACATGATTGTTGTAGCGTTACTCCAAATGTACATCAACAATTGTATCATTTATTTGTTTTTGTCTCTTTTAAAGTTGATACTCAAAAGAAAAATAACTGAGATGTATTTATTTCTGTTTAAAATTGAAGTACCTCAGTTACAATTTTCCAATTTTCCAAATGCACCCTTTGTTCCTAAGGTTTATTTAATAGATCCGTTTAAATATTAATAGCTCTCTGTCTTAATGAGAAAATGTGACTGTACCAGAAGGCATGTGACTCTCTCAGTCATCTGCCGCATATTCACACCTAAGTCTCAAGAAAACACAAAAGCGCTATGCCAAGAAAACACCAACTGTCAAAAAGAATTTGGATGAATTGCAGGAGCAGAGCTTAATGCTGTTGAAGGTATCACAATTCCACTGCTGTCCCACAGGAAAGTGCTCAGGAAAGCAGTGGGACTGGAGACAACACACACGTGTCTCGTATTACACTGCCTAAAATTAGGTTTCGACCGTTTTAGATCAAATGTGCCAGTTCTAGTACACCAACAGCATGATTACACAGCTGTGTCGGTCCATGCGGTTTGAGCAGCCGTGATTGTGTTCACAGCAGCTGTCACTCTTGTAGTGTTGACATAGTTGATGAAGATCAGATCTGATGGGAAGAGTCAGTGAAGGCGACTCTCTTGTGGTCAACATGAAATCAAAATGGACTTTGTTTATCTCATTATATTCTCCTGGTGTTATTGTGAACATCTCTATAATTATGCTTCAAAAATCGCTCTACTGTCCTATGCTTTTTTTCTAGTTGTATCCTGTTTTACTGTGAAATCACATTACAGAAGTGAAATGGATTGCAAACAACATAATGGCACTGGTAACACCAAGGTCATGGGTTCGAATCCCAGGGAAAGCAAAAACTGATAAAATGTGTACCTTGAATGTACTGTAAGTTGTTCCAAATAAAAGTGTCTGCCAAACTGCATAAATTGATTGTTACAGTGTTATTTTAGTATTTTAGTAGGTACATTTTTCAGTTTATATTTTAGTAAAAATAGTAATAATAATAATAGTAATTTTATGTGCTTTTGCAACTTTTATTGCATTTTTGAGTTTTATATATATATATATATATATATATATATATATATATATTTTTTTTTTTTTTTTTTACATATTTCCATTTAGATAAACATTCCATTTCCATATATCAGTTTTAGTTTTAGTAATTTTAGTACTTCAACTACTTTTATTTAAGTTATAGTAATTGCCAAGACAACATTTCAAGTTTTTCATCAAATTTTTGTACTTTATTTCAGTTTTATTTTAGTTAACAAAAGTAATAGCTTTCATAATAATGGCTCTCAACACTGGATTGCTGAAGTTTATATCTTAAGCTAAAGTCTAGATTTGCTCTCCATTTACCAGTATTGTTAATTTGAAGAACCATCAGAAATATTAAAGCTCTCATTTGTTTTCTATTTCATTTCTCTTTTCTTTTTCATTTTTTTTTTGTTCTTTCTAAATCAAGTCTTTCAAAACAACATCCAAACAAGGCATGACTGGCAAAGAACAACAGACAATAGATCTGTTGTATTTGTCTGTGCATTTTGTGTTTCCAGCAGCAGCGATTCACCAACTACTCTCTTATCTGTTGCCTTATTAGCGGTAATATGTTGCTACACTTTGTTAAACAGAAAATTACAGCAAACGTACCGTGATGGTTCAGGAAGATAATATAGTGTGTGCCGAGACATTAGATAAGATAAGTATTCCCACAGATATTGCACACTCGTTAGCATATTAAAATGTACTTTTTCTCTATGTGTACGTTTTTTGATTGAGTTCTAGTGTAGCACAATCATGTCCTATCATGCCACGGCTCCATGGGAAGAGCATGTGGTGTGGGCGATGTCATGGACACATTTAGTTTTCAAGCTCCCCAAAAACTCCCCTGAGTCACACAAGGACAGTCTGCTGCCAAATGTAAAATCAGAAGTTCCCAGGTTTTATCTGCATGTGAATTGAGAGTTCCAGAGAACTACACAAGCAGCCTCTTAAATGCAGTTTAAATATAAACAGGGAGATGCAGGGATGGTGCAGTCCCGTTTTAAATTTTAATCAAAACCTTTTAGCAGGATGAGGCAAGTGAAGCTAGTTCCAGAAAATGGCCTTGGAGACAAAAGAAAAGAGGCTTATTACAGAACTGGCTGCTGCACCATCCCAAACCACACACGTACACGTAAGCATGCACATGCATGCACAAATGTGCATCCCTGTCCCGACGGCTGGTGGAAAGTGGGACGGGATGTTCCAGGGATGACGTTTCTCTCAGTTAACTGCGGACCCTTGAAGTAGTGCGCCCTCTCTGGTCTTAAATCTAAGCACTCAAACCACTATGTACCTAAAATAGTCACATTAGGGAGACCATATGATGGGAAATATACATTTTAGGGCAGTGAATAGCAAAGCTTTTCCGTGCCATACCTTGCTGTGTCTATTTTTGTGCACACTAAAGTACTCCAGGCAATTAGGTGCTGCACTCTTTGCATTCAACTCTGGATGAGAGTTTTTAACATGTCCCAGCAGGATGTAGTAGTATAGATTTAATAGTTTAGTGTAACTTGATTACCTCAGAATGTTTTGGATTTCAGTTATGTACGATATTACAGACCTTCAACATCAAATTCAGCTGTAAACACACAGTATTGTGCATTTAGTGCTCATGTGGGAAATGCAGGTTTGAATTTGATGTGATGCTCTAATCTTCTTTTTTCACGTATTCTCTTATCCTCTTTTCACTTAGTCTCTGTTAATTAAAAAAGTGGCAAAAAATAACAAAAATGTATGTGTATTATATGTCGATAAACTAGTCAACCTCACTATATTAGATGAGTAGTTGACCATTGTGAGCTTTACTATCATGAACATCGTTACATTGATGTTTATGTAAATAGTGGACAGAGAATGCTTGAGAATAAGCATGGACTTAAAGATCTATTGATTTGGTGATTGTTTTAGAGTAATTAAAAGATTTAATATCTCCATTCAGTGTTTTCTTCATGGATTTCTGTTGACACTATCTGCTATTGCATTGGCCAGGTCTCTGGGAGAAATCATTACACAATGTTATCGATCCCAGATCAATCCTGTGTAATAGTCCCATGGGTTTGTCTGGAGAAAATAAACAAAATGTATGATTTTGTCTTTGCTCTCTTTTGAAGCTTAGTCATTGAAAGTGGTTCTTGCTGAAAGTCTCTTTAGATTAAATAAATCATAAGATCACATGTCTGATATCCACTGAGCTGCTCCAGACACTGTTATTCATGCAGATGTCAGGGCAGTCCATTGCGTTTAAATCACTATCTCTTAAACGGTAGGAAAAATCAAAACTAGATAGACCCTTCAACATCAAGCCAACATGCTGTGTTTTTGTAAAGATGTGTTTTCCTGATAATCTTTGGGAAACAGGCGCCTTGAAGCTGCATGGCGTAAACAATTTGTACTTTTTCTAGTAATACAGTGGCACTTATGCATTACTGAATCAATCCGTGTTTTTAAAATGAACCGGTGTAATGACTCACTCATTAAAGCAGCCTCTTGCTTCGTTCCCGAATAAATCAGACGTTTTGAATAATCGTTGAATGATTCATTAACGCAATGACTTGCTGCCACCTAAAGTATCATTTAATTTAAAATGTAACTAAAATTGGACTTTAAATGCATTTATGCCACCTCTGAGCTGCATTAAATAGTCTGTGTGAATACATCTAAATGCTACTTCAGATGCATCTTTGTTGGTTTTGATTTCTTTTATTTGGCATCACCAATATAATGTTATTAATTAACTAATTGATTTTATTCCTTAAATGTAAGAATTTGACATTAAAGATGATGCATGTATTTAATAAAGTTAAAAAATTGCCCTTGTAAAGGTAAAAAAATCTATTTAAGGGAAATTGTTGTAGCATTTAAAGCTAATAAACTTTTTCTGTATTTCTTTAAAGTAAATGCCACCTGATTTATTTATTGCAGTGAAATGTATATATTTTTTAGTGTATCTGACACATTTGGGACCACTATATATTATAACCTTTTTTTAGCATTAGTAACTTTCCTTTATGCATGCATCGCAGCTTATTAATTTACGTTCATGTGAATGTCTGTTCGCATTTATTTCTTCACTTTACCACTGAAGATGTGGAACTGCTTCAGGTCCATTATATCCTGACACACATCCGCCCAGCTTGCCAGTGGGAGAGCAGCAATTTGATTGGCTGTGTTACCTGATATTTGTTGTTTGATAGGTTAGCATTGGCAGGTCATGGCTTCCTGCAGAGGATCCTGTGCATTTTTAAAGAGACCCACTGATTTACCAGCAAGACTTCCTTTTCCTTGTGTTGGGAAATGCACACAAACAGCCAGCCTGACCTTTAGCAGCAATAAACACAATTAAAAATGAATAAGAAACTAATTGAAAGTAACCCACACTTTACTTGAAAGATTAAAACCCGAGCCAACAAACCCAAGTTGAAAACTTGCAAGAAAGCTGTTGACATTTCTCTTAGCTTCTCGTTTAAAGATCACAATACAAATGTCCCAGATATGATGATGTCAGTGGCGCTACCCTTTAAGCCGTATTTAATTAGCATTTCCGTATAGTGCCTTCATCTCCCGCCACAGCAGATAAAACTAGTTGAAAAGAACTTCCTGAGGCTCTCCATACTTGCATAGTAATCTGCACCTTCCCATTACTCTGCCGGAGTGAAGTATTTATTTTTGCAATTGACTGCTCTGTATGAATTTCCCTTCATACAAATGCACCTCTCCCTCCACGTCCCATTAATCAGAGTGACTGAGTGATAGTGCGAGTTTCTCAGCTTCGTTGGGCTCTCCACCAGCCCCGTTCTCTCCTTCCTTCAGCCGGACTTCAGGGACGAGTAGCCAGCAGGTCGGACTGAATAATGCAGTCTGCGGCATCAGCAGAAGCCATTAGCTCGCCTTCTGCATTCCCTCATGTTGCTGATTCAAAAACAATTAGCTCCGCGATTCCAGTTTCTCAGTGTGTATCAGCAGAGCCCACGGCCATCGATTACGTCATTCGTTATGGGCACTCAGGGAGACGCTTCCTGGTTTTTGCTTAATTAATTACCACGTCTATGCGACTGCTATTTCTCTACACTTGCGGTAAGGAAAAATAAGAGAAAACAGATTAAAAGTAAACAGACGCAATGTAGTACTACTGTAAAACATTTATCGCGTCTGTACACACCGCACTTGGCAGCTCTCTTTGGCCTCAACGGTCAGTGGTTTGATATAGTGCATGTCAGAATAAAGCCTGACCTCTTCAGCTCTCTTGGGCTTTGCCAAAGCTTCTCATCTTATCACACACCCTTTGCAGAGACTGCACTTTATCCGCTAACACCTCAGATGGCATGCTCAGTGGGAAAAGTGTTGGTGCTGCTAAGGGTCAAGTTCAAGGGCCCCTGGATGGCCGTTTCATTTTAATAACAAGATGTTTGGTTATGTTCAGGGCCAACGCACACTGCCAGTGTTCAGAATGAGTTTTTCAGTGGTTGATAGGTCAATAACAAAATAACATGAAAAATCTTTTAAAAAAACCTATTGTAAAATAACAAAACTCGTATTGTACATATGAATCTTTCAGAAAAATGTAATTATATTTAATGTTTTAAATTGATGTATTTTTAATTTAATTGTCATGTGGTGTAACCATCAAGTAATACATTTAAAAATGTACATTTTTATATATATATAAAAAGTATTTTTTGTCATTTGACGCGTCATGGTTTATCTGCATGTTTGTGTGTTACTTGACTTTGATTTATTGGACAAAAGTTGTTCAAGTATTAATAATATTTTAACAAAACTGCTTAAATGCCTAATTTAAAAATAACAATAGTAATAATATACGATTGTACCAAAAACACATAATTTTCAACTTTCAATGTCAAATTGCATTTGTAATGTATTTTTGAATAAATTAATAGATTGAGACAAAAAGGGAGGCATTGCCATTGACCCTTATATTTGGTTCCTGCCAATTCTGAATATGTAATGGCTGCATTTATTGTTGGGAAACAATATGGGTCATTAACACTCACTGTTTAGCGCTTTGGACTTTTATTGCTAAATAAATTATTACATTACAGCATAATAAATATACATGTGTTTGATGCTGGCAGACCCAAATGCCAATTTCACACAGTGTAGACACGAAGGCTGAAATATATTAAGCTCTCTTAATTTGATGTACAGGGTCGACTCTTGTGCAGTTAATCTAATAATCTTTTAATCACTTCCCCTTTATATACAAGCATCTCTAGAGAGGTAAAGTGAAACGCAACCCGTTCAGACCTCACGGCGCTCACATGACGGCATGGACACACATCTGACCCAGGCCATGTCCTGCTCCAGAGGAAGGGTGATGGGATTTTAAATATTTACGTCTTCCCTGTGAACTTGTGAGCGCCTGCCCCTTAAGGTCTGGGCAAATTAAAAAAGCAGCTTCAAGTCCGCTGTCGCTTTGAAGCTTGAATACCGAAGTAAAGAGTCCTTTGTTCAGATAGGCTGCCTTCTGATTCCATCTGAGACCCTTTGTGAAAATTAAACTTATAAGATTATTGGAGGGAAGGTAACATGATTGGTACGAGCAAATTCAGAAATGAATTGGCTCTCTTTCAATAACTGCGGTATTTAAATTTGAATTGAAATTTGAATTGGAACTGAATTGGAATATCCATCCATCCATCCATCCATCTATCTATCGTGCTTGTCTATCTGCCATTTGTCCATCTGTCTGTCCATTTTCTCATTTGTCCGTCCATCCATCCATCATCCATCCACGAGCCTGTGTTTCTATTGTGTCTATCTATTGTACCTGTCTGTCTGCCATTTGTCCATCTATATGTCCATTTGTTCATCCATTCATCCGCAAGTCTATCTTTCTTTTATATCTATCTATTATGCCTGTCTATCTGCCATTTTTCAAACTGTCCGTCCATTTGTCCATCTATCTGTCCATTTGTCCATCCATCCATCCACCCATCCAGGGCTGCTGCTGGCCAAATGAGTGCCCTAAGCAGAATAGTATTGTTGTGCCCCCTTTTGACCCCTTATCTACTATAAGGGGTCAAAATAGAACTTTAATAAAATATAAAAGTAAATAAATAAATTGTAATTAAGTTGTATTATTTAGAAATTACAATTGTAGACAGTTACCTATAGCTATGATTTTATTAATACAGTTGTCTGATTGATTTTATAGTCTCAAGCATTCAGAAATCATATAAAATAAAATTAAGCAGTTTTATTACAATAAAACCATGGTTAATTTTGGTAAGGGTTGTGATGTCCACATGTTTTTGTTGAAGAAGTTAAAGAGGCTGTAGCATTTCTATCGCAAAAAGGTGGCCAAAAATAAAAAATTAAGTGGAT
Source organism: Tor tambroides (assembly GCA_021397915.2). Lineage (NCBI taxonomy): Eukaryota > Metazoa > Chordata > Actinopteri > Cypriniformes > Cyprinidae > Tor > Tor tambroides. The sequence goes on along the minus strand of JAFVLL020013092.1, from coordinate 365 downwards.
ATTTAAATTAAATGTTTGGTCAATATTAAACAAGGATTTGATCGTCCTCTAAGTGTAACAACAGCAAGTATCAGGCCTTTGGTGCCCTTTGCAGGCATTTGTAATAATGTAAATTGTTTATTTTGTATTACATTATGTATTTTAACAGTGTTATTCAATGAAACCATATGATTATTACTAATTAACCAATCATTATTGCCTCTTTTTTTTATATAATACATTTTAAGTCATGGAAACTAGAATATTAAGTCAGATGCGTTGGTGGTGGTGAAATTATTACAGACATTAAAACATTATTTATTTATATGTATGTGTTAGGCCTAATATTAATATAGAACGGAAGTTTTTTTTTTTTTTTTTTCGCA